>PVHP010050142.1:0-11920 GCA_004024765.1 Zapus hudsonius
AAAAAAAAAAAAAAGCAACTGAAACTCACCATCCATCTGCTTCCTGACTGTGGGTTCAATGTGATTAAGTTCCTCATCCTGTTCCTAAGGCCATGCCTCCCCTCAAACTGTGAGCCAAAATAACTCTCTCCTTTGTAAGGTGTTCTGCCAGGTATCATCACAATGAGAAAAGTAATTAATACAGTATGGATATGACATCAGTAACCATAGTTAAGATTTCTTCCCAGCTCTTCAAAGGGAAACACCTAAAGAACCAGCAAGTCTTTCTCTTGCTAATATTGATAAACTCTCATTGAAAAACATAAATGATTATCATACTAACAACATATTGTTTCCTCATCTTTTCTTATTTTTTTAAACAATTGTACATTGTGATGATCATGTTTTGAGTTATTTTACTATATTTCTTTGTGTTGGATTGCCTCCTTGTATTTCATTCTTCTGGTTTAGGCACACAATATTAGACTACTGCTCTTATCTCTCAATATATCTTTAAAGTCTGTATTTTAAAAAGTTGGCATTAAGACTGTTTCTTGAATTTCAGGGAATTTGATGAAAATTTAACTAGTATGAATACATATACTTATATTTCTACCATTAAACAAATTCATAGTTCCCAGAGGACAACAGTAATGCGGCATAAACTATACTGAATATTTACCATATGTAAGAAATTTGGTAAAGATATATATACATATATAATCATATTCTGAGAGTATATTCTATAAATTTTTTTAGTTTAGATTTTATTTAGCCATGATATATTCACTTATAAAATTCTGCATTTTATTTTTTAAATTGTGCTTAAAGATAGTTGGTTTAAAAATAATCCTACCTTCTATAATTTCTATGAATAAAATCTTTATACAATGCCTATGTACAGCCAAGATACTTGTACACACCATATTACCTGTTCCATATTGTGTCCAGTACTCCTATGTACTGACTTGTTTTTTCATTGCAACCATCTTTGAAGAATTATTTCATTTCTATTCAAATTTGAGTTTCCTTAATGCCTAATATTGAGAATCTTTTCATATAATAATCAAACATTGCACATCTTCATGTTTTTATCTGTGTTAGAGGCCAAGTAAATGAATCCTTTATGCTTGCCATTCAAGCATGAGGACCTTAGTGTGGATTCCCAGCAGTCAAATAAATGCTGGGACATGATAGCATCCCTATAACTCAGGGATCAGAGGAAGAGGCAGGGGGTCCTTGGGTTGCATACACATATACATTGTACTATATTAAATATTATATTATATTAATTTTACTATACACACATGCACAATCACACATGCAAAAAAATCTGTTTAAATCATTTCCTCATTTTGAGGAATCGTTTGTCTTCATGGAGTTGTCAGTTCTGATCCAAGGGCTTTACTAGATATTGAAAATGTTTTGCTTTGTGGCTTTTGTTTTCAATGAAATCTTTTTGAGATATGGATTCCTTTGATTTTGGTGTGTCCCAATGTATCAACTCTTTTCTTATATTGTTAGTACTTTTTTAATGTTTAATTTATTAATTTTCAAGCAGAGAGAGAGAAAGACAGAGAGAGAGAGAGAGAGAGAGAGAGAGAGAGAGAGAGAGAGCACCAGGGCCACCACCTTGTGGGTCTGGCTTATGTGGGTACTGGGGAATTGAACCGGGGGCCTTAGGCACTGGAGGCAAGTGCCTTAACCGCTGGGCAATCTCTCCAGCCCTGGTTAATACTGTTTGTGTCTCAAAAATCTTTCAGTACCCTACTATTAAATTTTTTCTATGTTTTCCTATAGGTTCTTTTGTGGTTCTGTTACTTATCTTTAAGGCCAGGATTCATCTCCAGTCTAATTCATGCTATAAAATAGGACTCGGGTTCACTTTTTGTTCTATACATCTAATTCTTTTAGCACAATTACCTAGAAGGATTCTTGTTTTTCCATTGAGTTATTGTGTACCTCTGTCAAGAATCAATTGACAATATATGCCTGACTATGCCGTTCCATCTATCTATCTATCTATCTATCTATCTATCTATCTATCTATCTATCTATCATTATGACAGAAAGTCAACAAGTCTGGGAAAGGGTTGCAAGACTCCACCTCAAGGCTATATAAAAGTGAAGGTAATCTCTCCCCTTCCTGTGAGTTTGCTGGTTGTGTGTGTGTGTGTGTGTGTGTGTGTGTGTGGTGTTGGTGATGCTCTCTCTCTCTCTCTCTCTCTCTCTCTCTCTCTCTCTCTCTCTCTCTCTCTCTCTCTCTCTCTGGACCTGTGAAAGGGTGACAGCCTCTTTCACCATTATGGAACTTCCCCTGTGTCTTTGGCTTCAATAAATCCTTTCGTTCCATAACTGTGCCTGGCTTGGAGATTCATCCCAGTGGCACGTGACTGACCACAACTTTCTGATTCTCTAGAATTTCCTTCCTGCACTGCCCTCCCAGGAAGGGATGTGTGTTTCTAGCTGACATGACTTCCTGAATCCCCTGAGCCTCCTTTCCTTCTTCAATTCAGAGGAAATCTGCCACACAACACTCAAGACTACTGTGGATTGCTAACAGGTCAAATTGACAACAAAACTTAGCCATCATATTATTTTAAATATTCCACACATTTATTTAATACCTCTTATCAGTGTTGCTTAGTTTTCACTGTACAGGTCTGACATATTTAAATAAACTTTTGCCTCTGTATTTGATAAATTATTGAGTGTGCTTTTAAAATGAGAGAGCAAGATGACCAGAGAAGTTTTACAGTCACAGAGTCAACAAGTGGCAGAACCAACTCTAAATCCGGAAGTGATAGAATCCAATTTTCATGTTCTTAGTACTTTGTTTTAGACCAACTATTCTCAGAGAAAAGGTAGGCAAAGAGACTTGTACCAACTAAGACTTTTCAAGTTTCACAGATCCATTTCTACCTCAATTTCCTGGTATCTCATTGACAGAAGGACAAGTGGACCCTAAAGGCTTGAGAAACTCCCAAGGTACTTCCATAATAGCCTGGAATACCAAAACATAAACTACCACCAGGCAAAGCACATCCAGTCCTGTTTAGTGGGCTCATTCTATGTCATTTTCTTTCTTGGCCCTGGATACAATTTCAGCCAGCATACCTGATCCTCCCTCAAGACTAGCAGTCTTAAATTTTCCCACTTTGGAAAGGACTCATTGCTCTATTACTAAAAGGACCACTTCCTTTTAAATGTTGCACTATGAGATAGAATATTGGAATCTTGTTTGTAATAATAACCGATGTCTAAAGAGTACATTAGATTATAAAGAGTTTTCCTATATAACTGTGTCAGTTACCTTCTTGTAGCTTAGACAAAATCTTGACCAGAAGCAGCTGATGGAAGGAAGGGGTTTGTTTTGGATTAGAGTTTCATGGAGAAGTTTCACTGTGGTGGAGAAAGCCTGCAGGAGCGAGCAGACAACCAGCATCAAGCCCAGTGGGGCTGGGATCTAACATCCCAAGGCTCGCTCCCAGTGACACACTTCCTTCAGCAAGTTTCTGCCTCCTAAAGGATCCATAACATCCCCAGACAGAGCTATCAGAGCTGGGGATTAAGTATCCAAAACACTGAGGTTCATTTTACATTTAAAACATCATATACCCTCATAGCAGCCTTATTAGACAGGATTCTTTTTTCCTCAAGATGAGGAAATTAAGACTGGAAAAGTTTAGCTGAATGTGCTCATTTATTACCCAAAGTAAAGGTTAAAACCAGGACTTCTAAATGTAGGAGCTATGGCCTTATCATGTTTACGTTTCTGTTTGGTACAAGAATTTAGCATTTGTCTACTGCAAAGCCTGCATTCAAATATTCTCTCAATAGACAGACAGTGAGCACCTATCCACCTGTAAGACTTTTACCCTCAAAGATGTTCCTAGTTTAGCAAGGACAAAGCATGATATCAATGTCTTATTCACCTTTGAATTGTTTTAATTTGAATTTCCTGACAGTATCTGTTCACAGAGCGTGTTTGTTGAAAGAATGAATGAGTGAAGGGTAGGTATAGGAATGAATGTATTAAAAACTTTTAAGGAAATGCTAATACAATGAGAAATCACTCTGGAAAAAAAGCACAATGCACTGCACAAATTTTGTTCATTATAACTTTATTCCATTGTAGGTGAATTAATTTTAATTTCAGTTAGAATAACACAGCTAGTTCTTAGACAATCATTCCCTTTTCTTAAACATCTCATTTCACATTTTCTCCTTCATACTCACCATACCATCAGTAGGAAGACTGTTTTATGCTCCTATTTCAAGAATTCTTTAATCTCCTGACCTGATTGCAATCACTTCAGCAAATTCACCCACACGCGGATTCTGTCACTGCCAAAAATCCCCATATGGAAGGGGCGGAGTCATCTCGGAGGACTTGGCACAAATCCTTCTATAGCATTTATCACATTTATTGTAACTATCTGTTGACGTGCCTTTTTGTTCTCCAAATCAATGCCACTTAATCATATGCCTATTAAAAGATTCAAAGATTCCAAGACATAAATCAGTTTTTCGAACAAATTTTTCTCCCTAAAAAATTTACCCCAAATAAAAGTTCCTGCATATTAAACAAACCATTTAATGTTTCCTTAATAAATTTAAAATCCTGAGATAAATATTTAGTATTGATAAACATCCCCAAGCTAATTTGAGAGAACTCTAAAAGGTTCTGTTTTGAACAGATGGTGATGGATCACAGACAAACCCATTTCTGTGTGGAAGCTCACTACTAAGTTATTGGCTAAAGATTGTCCTGTAACTAAGAATTCCATGAAGCACTTTCCAACAGATATCAAGGACCTTGTGCTCGTCTTTTCTTATGTATTACAGCTTATATAGCTTCTTCAGCTTAAAAAAAGTATCCTGCTTTCATTTAAAAAAATAAATACTATTCAGTGCCCACTGAATAATGTAACACAGTATGGACAATAAATATATATATAAAAAAAGAAAAAAATACTACACAGCATCACTATTTTAATAACAGATGGCCATTGCTTCAAATCCATTTCCTTATTGCTGTTTATTTATTGTTTTATGTGATCTTTGTGTCCATATACTCAGAATCCAAATTCTGTTAGAATCTGATCACCATCAATTCCTCAGGGGAAGAAGTAACAGATTTTGGAAACTCCATGTCTGCAGTAGTTGGAATAGATCCTGGAGTGATCTCTAACTGAGACCCTGAGAAGGCCAAGATTTTTCTTCTTTACACAAATATACCATAAGCAAATGTTTGGAATGTACACTGCGTACCACCAACAGACATTTTTGGATTTTCCTCAAGTTTTGAAAATGAGTACAGAAACAATATTTGATTCTCAACATTAAGCTAAATAAGAGTAGGTTAGGGCTGGAGAGATGGCTCAGTGATTAAGGCACTTGCCTCCAGTGCCTAAGGCCCAGGGTTCAATTCCCCAGGACCCACATAAGCCAGACCCACAAGGTGGTGGCCCTGGTGCTC
Organism: Zapus hudsonius; assembly: GCA_004024765.1. Classification (NCBI taxonomy): domain Eukaryota; kingdom Metazoa; phylum Chordata; class Mammalia; order Rodentia; family Dipodidae; genus Zapus; species Zapus hudsonius. The sequence continues at coordinate 5,462 of PVHP010050142.1, forward strand.
TCTCTTTCTCTCTCTATCTTCCTCTCTCTCTCCCTTTCTTCATCTCTGCTTGAAAATGAATAAATAAAATATTTTTAAAAATAAACAAAAAATATTTTTAAAAAAGAGTAGGTTACTTAAGGAATGAGGATCGGATAGTAAATTTTAAGTAAAACTTAAAACTAAATAGTATATAAATAGAATGTTATGTAGCATTCATTGTTTAATTATGTATTACTCATGTACTATTTCTTTATAAAAACTCTAAAGCCCAAAGAATACATCATGCGGAGGACAGAATATCGGAACCCAAGGGCAAGACAAAGGAAATAGATTGAGAGGCCAAAATGTATGACAAGTTCAAGAAAAACATGCAAACAAAAGATGAAAGACGAGACACCTTAAAAAGACAAAGATATCATGGGCATACAAGTAGGGGAAGAAATACAGGCTGGAGGCAAAGAAAATATCTTCAACAAAATTATCGAAGAAAACCTTTCCAATCTCAGCAAGTAGTTACTAACAAATTAGAGCAGAATTTGATTGCTTTTGATTGGCATTCCCCAGCAGGCTAGGCATATGATCCATACAACTCCATTTTTGTCCCTGCTTCTCCGATCTATTTCTCCAATTTCATGTTTTTGTCAGGCTATGATGTTGAGAAAGTTATTTTCAAGGGTGGATATAGGCATCCAGGGAAAAGGCTTGCAAATAAATTGTGAAATGTAGAGGAGGATGGTTCTGTCAAAAGAATTCCACCCACTTGGGCAATAGCCAGCTGTGTGACAGTGGTTTCTGCTGATAGCCTCCTGTCGAGGTAGACTTCCAGGAACAGGACTGACACATTTCATCAGAGCTTCCACGCAGCTGCCTCATCCGACTGTCCGTCCGTAGTCAATGACTTAATCTTTGCTAGACGTTCAGGCAGGAAGAGCAGAGTTGTTGAAATGTACTCACATACAGACCTGAAACTCTAATGAGATCATTTGACATTCTGATGGATCCGAACACTCCATCGTGTTTTGACTCACCTGCCACCATTGATACGGTGTATTCCCAGTCTGAAAGGTTCAAAAGTGATAGTTATTTTACGATAGAGCCTAACGATAGCAGAGGATGGGGGGAAATGGATGTGCTAATTGCAAGTTATTTGTTACATGGTAAATTTTTAATCACATTATGCAAATTTATTTTTCTTAGGGAAAGGAATTGGTTCAGAGGACAGAGGGACATACATATTTTATGTGATCTCCTAAAAATAAAAAGAGTCCTGTGAGTTTCTTTCTGAATGTATATTTATATGCATTAGGTTGAGGGAATGCCTTCGTGGGGGTTGAAATGCAAGATAAAGTTAGTTGTAACATCTGCCCAAGTCTTTTCTAGATAAACCATTTTTCACCCTAAGACACACACCCATCACTTTCTTACTGGGATTGCAGATCAGTTTGGATTTTATGGCAAACCCCCACTTCCCAAAAGCATTAGTGTGCCTGGCTTTTTTTTTTTCCTGCTTAACGCTGATCTTGTATAGCCTTTGTGAACAGGGGGGAGAATCAGAATGAATTATGTAAGCCCTCACTGGACTACATTGCTAAGTCAGGAAAATCCCATTATAACATTTACATACGAGGTGGGCAGAGAGGTCCTTGATGTGCATTAACGTACAATCCTCCATTTCCACCCAGCTTAAAACAGATAAATTGCTATTATCAGGAGAATTAGGAGGGAAGACTATTTGGCTTATGTCATCAACAACTTCTTTACCAGGGGAAACGGATCCAAGCATGTTAGTCACTCGACATGCAAAGATTCAATGACCAAACGTGACAACCCTAAATTACATTCTGCCAGTCACTGTTTTCCCTCTGTCTGCCTTCCCACCTCTCAAGAAGAACTCAGTCCATTTGTTTCAGAAGGTCCAGGTGCTTGACAATGAGCAACACACAATGGGTCACTCCATCTCTATGACCCCTCTCCCCCAAGCAGACAATCTCCAGAACTCATTTGGAAAGTTTATCTCACCAGCAGTGAGAACTCAAACGCAGACATGCACAAGTTTCAGTCAACATTCTTAATAGTCAAAACTCGAGTTGCTTCTAAATTTGGCAAAATGCCTTCCTTTCTCCAAATTCCTAAGACAGATGAGGCACGGAGTGAGATGAGTGATGGCGTCCTGCTATTACAAATGCCATATTGATAGAGTCATTTCTTGTGCCAATAAAGCTCACTGTCATCTAATTTTAACCTGCTTCTCTGTTAATTATGCTTAATATTTCTTTCCTCTCTTTTGATATCTTACAGCTTTTATTTCCCACAGTCTAAGTATGAGAACAGCTGATACTTTGCAATAAGTTCATAGGATCTATTATGTGCAAAATTCTGTGATTTTTTTCCTTGTAGGTGTAGGGTTAGACAATATGAAATTAGGATCTAGATATACCCAGCATATAGTGTGAGATCTATAAAATGTGTGGAGGAATGAGGAATAAAAACAGTACCAAGAGAAAGTGAGAGAAGAAAAAGAAAAAGGATTAATAATTCATTCCATACGAAAATATATATTCTACCCTCTTCTTTCACTGCCCTTTCTTCACGGCAGAAGTGACTGGCTGATATTTTCTCATTTATCTGTCTATTCTCTTTCTTCTTACCCAAGAAGGACCACGAAAGGAACAAATTTACCGGTCTTACGAGTTTTAAAATGTTTACGTTTTTGCCTGAAACTTGGAGAATGTCAAAGAAATGTCTGATGGTATAATGTGTGGATGCATGGATGAAAAAAAATGAACAAATGAATGAACAAATAATGAATGAATTTCCAGAATTTACAAAGGTAAAAATGCTTTTTCACTTTATACATTCACCACCACTCCCACCCCGAGGTACAACCTTACTTCTAGAATTTCCATCCTCTGACAGGGAAGGAACCCAGGCCGAATATCTTGTGCTCATCCTATAACCACCTATTATATATTTGTTTAAAAGTGGAAGCTGAACTTGTCTTCGTAGAGTGAAGAATTTTCTAGTAAATTAGACTGGAATTTGATTGCTTTAATTGACTTCCCCTAGCAGGCTAGGCATATGACTCATATTTTGTCCATGTTTCTCCAACTATTTTTCCAATCTCATATTTGTTTTCAGGAATTTCTTTCTTTTATTTTCATTTTATTATTAATTTTTTTCTTTTTTATTGTCCATAATGCATTACATTATTTAATGGGCAAACGATGAGTTGTTATCCCCAATTACTGATGCCCCCTCCTCCATCCCCAATTGGCTGGATATCCTCCTCCATAGGTCGTCTGGATCAGTCCTTGTGATAGGGGACCATGGATAGCCTAGTATGCAGCCAGGTTCTCCTGGCCCAAGGGTGTTGTTACTGAGGGGTGCCATGCCTCTGGATAGTCTCCGCCATCACGGCTCTCACAATCTTTCCGCCCCCTTTTCCGCTCAGTTCCCTGAGTCGTGGTGGATGAGTATTAAGGCTGCTTTAATGTTGTGACCTTAAGAGTCTTTGTGTCGAAAATCATTGGTTTCTGTCTCACTGGCTTATCCTGTGTTGATTGAATGGCTGTGGCTGTGGCTTCCTTGTTCATCCCGTCATTCTCTGCAGAATTCCATATGGATCCTCCACGATATGACTGTGGTGGCCCATCTCTTGCCAGGATCTCAGCTATCGGCCTATGGTCGGTTGGTAGGGTTATATGGGCCACAGCTCTCTCGCTGCATCCTGAAAAATACAAACACATTCTCCATCGGAGAGTGAGATCAGTGTAGATTAACAAATATATACAATTCTGGATTACCTAGATTCTATTTTTAGTAGCCTCCCGTCAATCGCTCCCATAGTGCATCTTTTCTTGGGAGCCCAAAAGTACAGGATCTGGTGCCTATCACCCTGAATCCCCAGTTCCAGACAAGGGCTCCCCCTCACTAAGTGGAAAATTTGGCCGAATTTAAAAGCTGTTGATTGTCTCCCTCAGGGCCAGGCTCCTCCATTGCACAAGTGCTCCTTTCTTGGTTCTCTGTTCTCTCCCAGTAGAAGGTGTGGTCAGCCTATTCATGGCCGCAGACTGTGTTTCATGTCAGTGGTCTCTGTTTACTCCAGCTGTCGTTGATCAGTTTCCCCTGGCAGCTTGTGCAGTGCCTTCCAGCACTACACTAACTGCCTTCTGGGGGCTCGATACCATTCCAGACCTCGAAGGGTCTCTCTATGCTGATCTATGGCATTCTGTGGTTTCTTCAGCAACAGGGTTTTGCCTCAGGCTTGGGGAGGGCACTCAAGAGCTTTGACAGAATTCTGTCTTGATTTTGGATCCTCATGGGTTGCTTTGGTCAACAGCTCAATGAGGGAAGGAACCGGTGGTTGGAACCAGGGGTTGTCAGACTGATCAAATTATTCACAGGCTTAGACTCTCTCCCCTACCACTCATGGCCCCTCTTGCCTGTCGACGCCCACTACTTGCTCAATAGGTTACAGTATGCTCGTGAGGATTTTATATTTTTGAAACTAATTTGGTTTAGCCTCTTGCTTAAGCCATTCCCCTCCTCCATCCATTACCCCTCATTCATAACCTCTGACTTCTTTCTACTAGTCTGCGAAGAGTTTATGGTTATCCTGGTTAAGGACCACATATGAGGAAGAATATGCGGCGCTCGATACTCTGTTCTTTTGAGTGTTCACTTAGTAAGATCTGCTCCAAGTCACACCATTTTTTCCTAAATTTCTATATGTCATTTTTCCTTTCAGCTGAGTAAAATTCCATTGTGTAAATATACCACAGTTTCGCTGTACATTCCTCCATGGATGAGCATTTGAGTTGATCAGTTTATTATTATTATTTTTTGTTGTTGTTTTTCGAGGTAGGGTCTCGCTCTAGCCCAGGCTGACCTGGAATTCACTATGTAGTCTCAGGGTGGCCTTCAACTCATGGTGATCCTCCTACCTCTGCCTCCTGAGTGCTGGGATTAAAGGCGTGCGCCACCACCACACCCAGCAGGATCTTCTTTTAATTCTTCTCCTTTCCATCCTCAAAAGTTGAGTGAAATCTCCTTATCTCGTGAATTCTCCCAGCTCCTTTCCTGTAGTCTTATCTTTATTCAATGAGCCTTTTGTTTATGCACATTCGACCCACCACAATCTATATCCCCCTGAAGAAAGCTTAGTTGCCTCAGAAAACACACTGCTAAAACGATGGACATTTCGTAGTTGACGATTTGCTTTTAATTATAGTCCAGACACTGACGAAAAATTCTTTACTCCTTTTTGCAATCAGGTGAAGTCTTAGCAAACCTTGTGTCTCACTCTCCAGTTACCCTTTCAAAGCCTTCTCTTCTTGATGAGGGGTGTAATCGACTCTTCATTTTATATGTTATACTGCGTAAGTAGATAATAAGAGGCAGGTTACCCTTGGGAGAGTAGAATGAGTAGATTTAAATGGTAAATTTTATGCTACGTATGTATAGCTCCAATAAAAAATTAATCTAAAAAAGAAAGCAGTCAAGGAAGACCTCTCTACTTGACTGCTTGTCAGCCACAAGGGACGTGGTATCTTCTACTGATGAGTAAATAAAGAACTCAAAGCTAAACCTGAGCTAATGGGTCCAGCAGCATTCGACCCTGCATACCATTTGTTACAGCTTCATTTATAGTTCTATGGTGAAGAATAACTGTGTGTGTGTGTGTGTGTGTGTGTGTGTGTGTGTGTGTGTGTATTCTTGGGAGGGGCTTGCACATGCACCTATGTGTGCCAGAAGGAAGTAGATGTCACTCTCCACCTTATTCTTGTGTACCCTTCCACCCTCCTTCCCTCCCTTCTACCTTCCCTCCTTCCTTCTACCTTATTTCTCAAGATAGGGTCTCTCACTGAACCTGGAACTTCCAGATTTAGCTAGAATCGCTAGACATCAAACCCTAAAGATCCTCCTGTCTCTTCCACCCCAGCACTGGGATTATAGACATGTGTTGCCATATCTGACATTTCACTTGGCTGATGGAGATCTGAATTCAGGTCCTATGGTTACATAGGAAGCACTTTACCAACTGGGCCTCCCCCTCAGCCCTTATGTTGTTTTTGGTTTTTGTTGTTATTTTCTAAATATTTTATTCATTTATTCACAAGCAAAGAGATACAGACAGAGAGAGAGAGAGAAAGAGAGTGCAGGTATCATAGGGCCTCTAGCCACTGCAGATGAACTCCAGATGCATGGGCCACTTTGTGCATCTGGCTTTATGTGGGTACTGGGGAATTGAACCCAGGTTAATAAGCTTTACAGGCAAGAACTTTAACCTCAGAGTCCAACCCTGGTTTTGTTTTTTACTTGTTTCTGCTTTTCATTTTAGATAAAGTCTTAAATAACCCAGTCTGGACTTGAACTCTCACTATGTAGCCAAGGATGACCTTGAAATTCCTGATCCTCCTGCCTCTACTTCGAAAGTGCTGGGATTGCAGGTGCGTGCCACAAGGCCCAGCCTTATTA
>PVHP010050143.1:0-11952 GCA_004024765.1 Zapus hudsonius
ATCTCTCCAGCACCATTCTCCTTTTAGTGAGGGTTCCCGTGGTTACAATGAAGTCCTCATGCTTGCAAGGCAAGCACTTTACTGATTATGCTATCCCTCAGCCTTGACTTTGTGTATTTTAAGGGCAATTTTTGGTTCACAGCAACAATGAGAGGAAATTGCAGATATCATCTCAACACATGTAAACCAACATCCCCTGTTTCCTCCAGAGTCATGCTTAGGATGAAAGTAATGGCACTTACGCTGACACACTATGATCATTCAGAGTACATAGTTCATATGCGGATCCATCCTCAGGATCATATATTCCATAAATTTGGGTAAATATATAATGGCAAGTGTTAGCCATCAAAGTATCACACAGGATTTCTACAGAGCTAAAAATCATCTGTATTCCTTTCTCTGACTTTAACCTTGGGAACCATGATCTTTTTGATATCTCCATGGTGCTCAATTTTCCAGATATCATATAATTACAGAAATTTGGTTTGTAGCCCTTCTGGTTAGTTCCTCTCACTTGATAATAAGCATTTAATTTTCCTTAATGTCTTTTCATGGATTGATAACTCTCATTGAATAATGCTACATTGTCCTGGTTTCCAATAGTATCTTTTTTTTTTTTTTTCATTCACCCACTGAAGTGAATCTAGGTAGTTTTCATGCTTTTTTTTTGTTTTGTTTTATTTTATTTTGTAACTATTGATAAGCCTGTTCTGAGAATCCAAATACAAGTCTGGGGGAAGTGAGAAGGTATAATTATTAAGAAAGAATCATACTATTGTCCAAAGCAGCTGTGACATTTTATAATTCCAGCCTCAGTGGAAGAGGTAAATTGTTATTTTTTTTTTCATATCAATTTTGACCATCAGTGTTCTTTCTGCATTGTGGTAATGATAATATGTGTGCACAGATATTACATTGTTTAGTAATTCATATTTCCCTAATGACATAAAATACAGAGGATCTTATTCTGTGACTGAATACCACCACATACCTTGTTTTGCGACATAATTATTAAGGTCATTGGTTATTAATTAGTGTGTGTATCTGCTGCTTTTAACATTTAGTTGACACTACTGGCTAGGGAATTGAACCCTGGCTGAAAAGCTATGTAAGCAACTGATACTTTATGTGTCCTGCTGGTTTAGTGAGGGTTACATGCATGTGCCTTGGTGAGAATCATTAACCAGAGCAGGTTCATCTAAGCAGTTCCTGCAGCACTGCACAACATGCCTCCCACTCCCTCACTAACCATTAACTGGTAGTCACTCCTAAGAAAAGAATGGGGTCTCAGGCCTGCTCCGTTATCCATGACAGCAGAACGTAGACATGCCCATACAGTGCAGCCTGGTGCAGGCAAAGACAGTCACCTTGAGGTCATGAATCCAATTAATTTATCATGTCAAGAAGACAGTGTTTCATAACATTTCTTCCTTTTCTTGGCCACTAGCATATTTTCTGTCTCCTCTTCCACAGAAGTTCCTGAGCCATGGAGGGAATAACACAGTTGTCCTGTTCAGCCCTGACCATTCCGCATTCATTTATGCTGAACACTCTGATGAGTTTTGATTCTCCCCAGTTCACCAACAACTGCTAAGTGAACATTCTTTAAACAGATATGAGAACACTAAACCACTATGGGCATACATATAGATAATTAGAAAGCAATTTGATCTTATGTCAACAGTTGTAGCTCCCCATTTAGGGCCTCTGCCCTTCTCTCATATAGACTTTTGACCAGGTTTTCTGCAATAAATGCAAATTCCTTTCCATGGAGACTTTAATCCCAACTACAGAGGAGTTAATTACCCCTATAAAAATCATAATCATTATTGGACCAATTGGCACATCTTTCCTTACTGGTTAATTCATTGTGTCTTGCAGGGTCCTCTTTTGCTTAAGTTTTTTTCTTGGCTTTTCCCCCTATCTGCCTGCATAGCACCTTTCAGGACTATGTGCCCTGCAACCTAAACAAGCTATGTTTTCAAAAATAATGTCCTATCATCTAGTGTGTAGTAGATATATACTATTGTTTGGGGGGCCTCCCTGAAACAAATCACTGGGAGATATCCCACACTTGGCAGGGAGATTTTCCGATAATAATCTGTAGTTTCTGAGTGTACATTATCTAACCATGCAGGATACTTATGTTTACTTTTATAAATGCTTTATTTAATTAGCTGAAAAAGAAGTCAATTTATATATGGAACTTTTCACGTGTCTTTAGTTTTTGTTAAACCTCTGCCCTTCCATTCCTGATTTTTTTTACCTTTAGTCCATTTTTTGTTTTATTTCATTAGTTATGAAATTCAGTTGTATATAGAAAATAGGTGGTGATATAGGATATCATTGGCGTATTCCTGATCACAATTAGAATCTTGATTTCAGGCCAGACATAGTGTTGCACACTTTTGATCCCAGCACATGGGAGGAAGAAGTAGGAGCATTGCTATGAATTTGAGATGAACCTGAGACTACATAGTGAATTCCTGATCTGTTATGGCTAGAGTGAGACCCTAACTCAAAAAAAAAAAGAAAGAAAAAAAAAGAATCTTGATTTATTATCATGCTGTGTAGAATTATTAGTAGCTGTTTATTATTAAATTGAGTAAATTGTCCTAATTATTAGTATTTTCAAGTATTTATCTTTAATTAAACTTGGGTTTTGTAGTATTCTGTTCCTTCATTTGTTAATCTAATAAGCAAGACAGACTTTTCATCTTTAGTCTGTTGATGTATTTTATCTTTGATTATTAAATATTAAGCCAGCTTTATATAACTAGGATATATATTATTTTAATGCATTATATGTTTTTATACATTGTTGAAAATTAATTGCTAACATTTTTAGTAGTGTATCTAGGTAATATAATTTGTAGTCATTGAATTTTCCATATTATTCTGACACTATTATTGTAGAATCCATGTATCTCTAATAATGCTTCCTATGTAAACTTTTAAACATTTAATTTTTTTATTTGTAAGCATAGAGAGACAGAGAGAAGAGAGACACACAAAGAGAGAAAGAATGGGCACCCTAGAGCCTCCAGGTGCTGCAAACAAACTCCAGATGGATACTCCACTGTGTATCTGGCTTAATGTGGGTACTGAGGAATTAAACCTAGTTAATTAGGTTTTGCAGGCAAGCGCCTCAACAGCAGAGCCATATCTCCAGACCCAATTTTTAATATTAGAATTTTGTGTCCTCTATTTTTTCTGTCATAGCCTGGTTGATATTTCTTTTTTTTCCCTTTATTGTCCATAATGAGTTACATTGTTTAGTGGGCCAACCATGAGTTGTTATCCCCAACTCCCCGTTGCCCCCCTTCCCCATCCCCAGTCAGCTGGATATCTCCGTGGGCCGTCTGTATCAGTCTTTGTGGTAGGGGACCATGGATAGCCCAGTCTTCAGCCGGGTTCTCATGACCCAAGTGTGTTGTTACTGAGGGTTGCCAGGTCTCTGCTATTCTCCCCCACCACGGCTCTCACAATCTTTCCGCCCCCTCTTCTGCTCAGTTCCCTGAGTCGTGGTGGGCGAGTATTGAGGCTGCTATGGTGTTGTGAACTTAGGGGTTTTTGTGTCGAGATTCGTTGGTTTCTGTCTCACTGGCTTATCCTTTGTTGATTGAATGGCTATGGCTGTGGGTCCCTTGTGATATTTCTTGGTTTTCTTTATTTTTAAAAGAAATTGATTGGTTTCATTGATGTTTTACATTATATTTCTCTATTCAGTTTTATTGATTTCTGTTCCTATATCTACCATTCATTTACTTCTAACTTTGTATTAACTAGCCTTTCTTTTTCTAGTTTCCTACAATGGAAGTCTTTGAGACTGAATTTTATACATGTTTATGTCTAATGGGAACACTACGTACACCCTATGAACTGGTTCCCCACTAAAAATTGCTAACACTTTATCCCATACATTTAGAAAAGTCCTGTTTCCCTTTTCTCTAAATTCAAACTATTTTTAACATGAGCATGACATTATTTCCTTTGATTTATGAAATAATTTGGAAAAATATTTTTAGCCTGCACATATTTGGGAGTTTTTAAACTTTTTTGCCATTATTAACTGCTATTTAATTGCAATTCCATTTTGTTCTGTGAGAAGACTCTATATGTATCTCTATATGATATACAATATAGACAGTTGTCACAACAATGCTGAACACATAGCAGTATGGAAGAGACCAGCAAGTCAAGAAATGCTCATCTGTGCAATATTGGCACTAAACCCAGGAGGGTAACCAATAGCTGAAAGACTGGCTAAGAGATCCACTTAGTGACAGGGAACTCTTAACTGGATCTGGGATCCATGGCATACTCCTATAGGGACCAAGATCTTGGGCTCATAGGGGAAATTCCCACTACCAGAAAACAACAGAGAGGCTACACGCATTAGGAGCTAGCCAAAATAGCAATGGTGTCTCATGTAGCCTGTATTGTTCTCACTCTCTGATGGAGATTCTGTTTGCATTTTTCAGAAGGCAGTGAGAGAGCTGGTGACAACTCAATTCCACCAACAAGACATTGGATGATGGCTGACATCCTGACAGGAGATGATCCACTCCAGGCAGGCCTTCACACAGGGCCCAAATGAAGCTTACAAGAAAGTGAAGAGACAAACAGGAGACCAATCACCATAGCAAGTCAGATAACCCACGGAAGGTCAATGGAGACAGACACCAATGATACAACACAACCCAGGGCAAAGATCCAGAGATACTTAAGATCTCAACAATAAAGCAGACCTAAAACTTACCCACTATGACTCAGGGAACTGAGAGGAAGGGGGCAGAAAGAATTTAAGAGCCATGGTGGGGGAGACATTGCCCCCCTCAGCAACAATACACAAAGGGGGGAAGAAAAAAAACTGGCTACCTCTGGTGCAGTTCATAAACCCCTAACCTAGTGACAGATCCAGTATGTGCACCGAGGAAGGACCCCAGTGGGTAGGGGACAGAGAGCAGGGAAATGGGGGCACCTTCACAAGAGTTGCTCATACAATGTATATACTTATTCATAATAAAATTATAAAAAATAAAATAAATTTCTTAAAATGTGTATTATAAAGTGTAAATCATCAAATGTTTCATGTTAGTTTGAGAAAACATGTGAAATCTGTTGTAGAATAATGTCATCCACAGATGTCCCTTATACTCTGTTGACCTATAGAGTTACTGAGTTCAATGATGTTTGTACTGACGTTCTGCCTCCTCCATCTATGCATTTAATAGAAAGTCTCTAGCTGCACTCATGAATTCCCGTGTTCATTCCCACATTTCTGTCAGTCTTTTGGCTCAGACATTTTATCATGCTCTTCAGAGGTGTAAAAGGGTAAGGACTATAATATTTTCCTGGTGAATTGACACTTTTATGACGGGTAATGTCTGTCTGTATTCCTGAGTACTTTCCTAACTTTGAAGTTGTCTGTATAAAATTAATACACCTAATTTTACTTTATCTTGACTAGAGTAATCCTTTTAAGAATTCGTAAACTTGTTCTCCAATTACTTTGAGACTTTACTGCAGTTTCACAGAAAGTAAGTGACTTTAATTACTTATTCATTCATTTATTTATTATTTTTCAGACCTTCCCATGAATCCTGTAAATTCCCTTGTATCCCACATGTTCTGATACATACATTCTTGGAAGATATTCTAAATCTAGTAAAACCTACAACTTCTAATTGTTCACATTTTGGGGGTTCGCAAACTGTGAAATGCCTTGTAAACTTGTTGTTCAACTAGATCCTAGATATGTGGAGGAGACTTTCAATGAAGCTTAGGAATAGAATACAATATTATTTTCCCCTCTCTGAGAGAAAATTGGTTGGCTTTTGATTTTCATGATAAAATTTCTTCAGGGAGCTGGAGAGATGATTCATTGTTTAAAGTCTCTTGCTTACAAAGCCTGATGGCCTGGATTCAATTCTCCACATAAAGCCAGACACATGTGTCTGGAGTTTGTCTGCAGCAACAATCCCATACTTCTCTCTCATCTATCTATCTATCTATCTATCTATCTATCTATCTATCTATCTATCTATCATCTATCTATCTATCTATCTATCTATCTTCTATCTATACATCTATGCATCAATATGTCTCTTTTTTATTTATTGTCCATAATGAGGTACATTATTTAATGAACAAACAATGAGTTTTTATCCCCAGTTCCCCAATGCCCCTCTTCCCCATCCTCAATCAGCTGGATATCCTCCTCCTTGGGCAGTCTGGATCAGTCCTTGGGGCAGGGGACCATGGATAGTCTTGGAGTCAGCCCGGTTATGCAGACCCTAGTATGTTGTTACTGAGGGGGGCATGCCTCTGGATAGTCTCCCCCACCAAGGCTCTCACAGTCTTTCTACCCCCTCTTCCACTCAGTTCCCTGAGTCATGGTGGGTGAGTATTAAGGATGATTTCTTGTTAAGAACTTAGGGGTCTCTGTACTTCTGTTTTAGGTTGTGTCAAAAATCATTGGTGTCTATCTCACTGGCTTATCCTGTGCTGACTGATTGGCTGTCACTATGGGTCACTTGTTCATCCCATTATTCTCTGTGGGGTTCCATATGGATCCTCCATGGTATGTCTGGGGTGGCTCATCTCTTGTCAGGATGTCAGCTATCGGCCTGCAGTTCATTGGTAGGGTTGGATGAGCTACAGCTCTCTCGCTGCCTTCTGAAAGATACAAACAGAATCTCCATCAGAGAGTGAGATCAGTATAGGTTAACTGAGTTACACATTTCTATATATGTACAAATATACATATATGTGTGTGTGCATGTGTGTATTGTGTTGTGATTCTTCCTTTAGGTTCTTAAATCAAGTACACGAGACTGAAAGAGTCCTCTCAGGAAATGAAGGCTCCTTCACAAATGTCCACCCTGGGTGGAGATGGTGTGCAATAACAGAAGAACGGCTGTGCTAGGTTCCCACTTCGAAGGATATTTTTGATCATCTTCCAGGCCGCAGTGCCCATCCTGGGTAAAGGTAAAGAGGTTTGCTGGTTGGAGAAGATGAACATTTTTTGGAATGCACTAAAGTAATTTTAGACAAAGCCCAAAGAAAGGTAAATTGACCATTTCTCTTCTTCCTCTTGTACAGGTGATAACCCACAACTTTAGCAACTATGAATGCTGTCTGCTCCACAAAATCAAACTTTCTCATAAGTGAAAGAGAGCAATATGTGCAGATTTTGAAACTCATTTTTACTCTCAAATGTGGTCCATTCCAAACTAGCTTCTTCATAATTTAGGTGCTATTTTTCTCCTTTTAATGAGGTCTTTCTAAAGTTTAAGGTTCTGGTGATGAACTTAATTTTTTGACATCCATAATGTGCTCATTTTCAACTGTACTGTAGATTCTGGACAAACATGCATAGTGAATAGTTTTACAAGTTAAAATTTCTGTATTTGACTGTTTGGAGCTGTGCTAGTCTGGACTGCAAGATACCTTGGACTGTGGTTGTGCTCCTATTTTATAAATTTATTTATTTTTATTATACAGCTGCTTTAGAAAGAAAATCATCATGAAAGGCTAACTTCCAACTCACAGGATTCTGCTGATGTTTCCAGAAATAAAATCAAAGTGAAAAATAGACTGGTATCATGCATTTCACAAAAAGGACACAAAAGAGCAGGGCATCAGCAAACTTCACTCATAAAGAGAATGCATTGGAAGTTACTTAGATTTCTTATGTTATTTTTAATACATTTCCTTTATACTCAAGTCAAAATTGTCAACTAAGCTTTAGCATAACTGATAAAAATGAAGCAAGCCATAATTGAGGAAACAAAAAAATGTGATGACCTCTGGGACTTAAGTCCATACAAATCAAAAATAATCCATAACAATTTGCTGTTTTGTTGTTTCCCCCATGATCATGAATTTCTAAAGATTACAAGCACAAACACACTTTCAGATGTATGAAGCATTAAAAATGCTAGGCTAGAATCTTTATTCGACATAGAGCCTAAGCACTCATATGACCTTTTCATCAAACTCACTAGATTTTTTTTTCACAATCAAATGAAAGTAAGTTACTCCAACAGACTCATGCAATGGAGTGAAATTAGAATGCTTTTTGTTGATAAAAGTCATATTTTTCTGGCTAATTGGACTTATTAAATCTCAAATATTATCTTTGATTTTCCTCCTTAATAATGCTAATATTAGCATTTGTTATCAACCATACAAGTGTCATTGAAACTAGGAACACAAGAAGATGTAGTTGTAATTTTACTAGCTTTCATTAATGTATTTATATTTGAAATGACATTTCATAGAAATTATGCCTCCAACGTTGCTGTAATTATCCCACATTTGTCCACAACACCTGAACCTTAAAGAAGTGAAGTACCTTTCCTAATTATAAACAACTTGAAAGAGCAGTCATCAGGATCAAGCAAATCATAGTCTCATCACTCTAAAATACCTATTTAATGCTAAAGTGCTTTTGTGATTTCATGTGTATGTGTTCTTCACTCAAATAAAACCTATAAATTCATTGCATCTTTTTTCCTTTTGTACAGTGCACTGGTTAGTGGTGGAGATATATGTATTCAGCAAATATTATTTTTAAAAACATCAAAATTATTTCTCTGAACCTTCCTGTTTTACCAAATCAATCTTACTGTCTTTTTCATTTTCATCTTTCATATAAATAGGAATGTGATGGGCGTCCATATACTTTAGCTGCTTTCAATTCCCTGAATTGAGGTAAATGACTGAATCAACCGGTGAAAGGCATTTTCAATGTCTTCCTATATCCTATACTAAATGTCTAAGCTGAGATCCATAACTGAGCTACGCTGAAAGAGAAAGCCTAGACAATATGAGAACTACAGTATCTTCAACTACAACTATAACTTGATCCTTTATGCCAGTGCATGGTAAACAGAACTGCCAACTCCCATTAGCTAAGTATGTCAAGTCCATGATTGCCTACCCAACTATGTTGGTACCTTGAAATAAAAATACTGACTTTTGGAGTAGTTGGAAACCAAGAAGGAGCCCATTGTTTCTGCTGCTGCTGTTGCAGCAGAAACCACCATTGAAGCTTCTCAGGGCAAGCACTCATCTGGACCTTACAGCAGCAACAGAAAACAAATAAACAACCAAAAAAGTCATGAGCAAGTTGAGCAAAGAATCAGCATTGCATGGCTGAAATCCAGTAACAGGTGAGTGAGGGACAAGGAACTTTGACTCTAAGCATAAAACAGTTGCTCAAAACAAGGGACTTGGAGGCAGGGCCAGTTTAACTTGATTGATTTAGGGCATGCATGAGCACACACACACACAACACACACACACACACACACACACACACACACACACACACTTCACAGCTATGATCACTCTTAGCTCAGATGTTACTTTCAACATTGGTGGATAGATCATTATTATTAGTATCCATCATTGCTTTCAACTATGCTCAACAAATCTCATGCACTCATACATTGCTCTGGGCCAAGGGCATAACCAGGTCACTGGGAAGATAAAACAAAGAGTATAATTTAAGTTCACATCAGCATATCAAACCTTCCTTGTCTGTGTTTGTCTCCTGTGCTGTTCAGTCAGAGGTATTCTAATTTGGTTGCATTGTTCTAAGCAGGTTGATTACATGGTTGTAAGATTAACTTCAGACTAAGTCAGAAATTTAGCAGAGAAAGTATCTCAAAGAATTATTCTCAGAAAAGTTATTTTTAAAATCTATAAGATGTATCCTCACAGATTCCCTCCACCCTCTAGAGATCATTTTCACAATTGCTCATGCTGAACAGAACAATGCTGAGGCTCCTGATAAAGCAGCTCCAATAGTAAGGTATCCTTTTGTAAGGGTCACACACAAGGTATTTCTTATTCCTCAATTTACAAGAATCTGTTGAGGGCTGGAGAGATTGCTCAGCGGTTAAGGCACTTGCCTCAAGTGCCTAAGGCCCCAGGTTTAATTCCCCAATACCCATATATGCCAGACCTACAAGGTGGTGACCTTGGTGTGCTCTCTCTCTCTCTCTCTCTCTCTCTCTCTCTCTCTCTCTCATCTCTCTGCTAGAAAATGAATAAATAAAATATTTTTAAAAAGAATCAGTTGAAAGCATTCATCAGCCATTCTATATTTTGCTGAAAATTTCTATGTATAAACTGATACTCATGAAGATTTTCGAAGGCAGGATTCATATAATTAAGTGTTACAATTAACTAAACTGAACTTAAAATAGCATTGAGATCAGTGTCCTCATGGCAAGAATCAAGTGCACAATCTCTCTAAAGCAGTACCTTATAGCAAATATCAAAGGAAAAATATATAAATATTATGAGGGGGCAATGCTTCTCCAAGACGCCATTGATTATTAACATACAATCATTGAGCCTAGTGTGCATTACCTCCATATGAATTCTTGGACAAGGAAAGACCAGTGTTCTCACAAATAACATAGGATATTGATATTGTTTTTGGTCTCGTGTAAGAACTATGTAGTAAAACCCTATTTGTTCAAGACTTCCCACACTTTGATTCCACAACACAGAGACAATGAGTTGTAGCAGAGCTGGAATTTTCCTATCTGATGAATACTGATCATACAACTGGAAATTGTTATGCAAACACCTGGAGGAGAAAAGTCCTCAACAGTTTTACCTAGCTGGGGACACTGCATGATACCACAACGTCATGCAAATGTGCCCACTGGTGAAATAGAGGCATGACAGTTATGGAAGTAAATAAAAGCTTTCAGATTATGGTTGAAGCCCACTCTATCAACTGATTGGTTCAGGCCCAGTACTGTAAACCCTATGAAAAGCCTATGGCTAGGAAAATCATAAGCTATAAGGGGTCTATAACTGTAGTTTGGTCAAATGGACCTTTCTGCTATATGTCTTATAAATGCTTATGCTTATGCAAATAGATGAGTGCTACTCTCAGCCTTGATATGGAAGCTTCCTTGTGCACTAGGTGAATGTTAATGTAGAGACTCATAACTTAGGATAGCATTAAGATTAAGTGACTGTTGTGTGCTGAGCCCCAAATTGAACTTCTTTATCACCTTCTCAAAGGCCCAGGGAACACTGTGGAAGAGTAGATCAAAAGAATGTGAAAGCCAGGTGACAAGAAGGTGTGCTGTGAAACACTGTCTCCTGGATATGGCATGGCTGGTGCAATCAAAAATACACAGCAGCTCTGATTTCCTACAGAAGATGTACCGAAGACTTGAGGGAGTTTAGGGTAACTGGGCATTCCCAAAGGTAAAAAAATAGGGATGCTCTTGGACATGTCTCTGAAGTTACCACTATGCTAGAGATCCAGAGAAGAATTTGATTTTTTCTTATCTCTTTGTCTCTTTGTACTTTAACCCAAGTCCCTCCCTGAGGGATGAACCTGGGGGATCTCCTGGCACTGAGATTAGCAAAGATTAACTTCCTGAACCAGCCTGGCCCAGGTCAATTAGCTGTCTCTCTGGCTCACCTGAGTTGGGAGTTTATAAAATACATCAGAGGAGGCAAGTTGTTTTCTTCTTGGCTGGCCAGCTCAGATTCCTGAACCTTCCGGTTTGGGTTTGGGCTGCTGAGAACAGGGAGACCCCTTTATCTCCCACACGGGCTTTACCCCTTCTCAGCTCCCTTATGTCAGGAGCTTTCTGTATTTTCTCCTCTTTCCTTCTCTTAATCTAAGAAATTCTCTCCAAACCTTACCCTCTGGTCTATGGAATATATATATAAAAAAGAATCCGGGGTACCCTAAATTCATTAATGCACAAGCTGCCAGGGGAAGCTGATTTGCGATAACTGGAGTAAACAGACCATTGGCATGAAACATAGTCTGCGGCCATGAATAGGCTGGATACAGTTCCTACTGCGAGAGAACAGCAAACCAAGAAAGGAGCAATTATGCAATGAAGGAGCCTGGGCCTGGGGGAGTCAATCAACAGCCATTAAATTCGGCCAAAT
>PVHP010050144.1:0-11888 GCA_004024765.1 Zapus hudsonius
CCATATCTATGTATGAAAATGCCATAATGAAACCCATTATTTTGTAGGCTAACTAAAAATAATTTTCAAAACAGAAAGTAAAAAGGAATTATTAAAGATGTGGAAGATGAAAAGAGGGGAGGGGAGGAAGCAGATAAAAAGGTATGGGAATATGATTAAAGTAGATGCATGTATAGAAATGTCACAATGAAACCCCTTATTTTGTACAATTAGTATATTCTAATTTAAAAAAAGAAAACTCCCATGTCATATCCAGGGCAACTACTTATATTGAAGTATAGGATCATTTGATTTAAAATTGTCAATTATTAATAGCCAACCTAACCTCAAAGAAGTGATGACTATGGACCGTACTTCATAGGTCCATGACTCCTGCAGCATCTGTGTCCTCTACTGGTACAAGGCCTTGGATTATTGTATCTGTTGCCTCTGAGTGCAACTGAAGGAAATGCTCATTTTAGCTAAAGGTCAGTGAAAACATGATATGATGACTTTCCCACACAAAGCCATGGACCTGAATTCTATCCATGGTTCTTTTAGACACAAAGATCTCATGGGTCAGTCGGTATCAAACCTTATTTCTCATAATTTGATGGTGGCAGGGAGTCATGTGGATTACTCTTGCACTTATGTTCAGGTAGACCTTGTGTGTGCTTCACTTTCTGTCAATGGCATTGCAAGAAACCATAAGGAGAAGGTATTCTCTGAAATGGTCAACATGAACAGATTGGTCTGCAACCCATAGTCTTATCCCTCAGAGGATTTAATTTTTGTTTTTGTTTTGTTTTAGTCCTGGGCAGTGAACCCTGGGTCTTGTACACACTAGGCAAGCATTGTACACTGAGCCCAGCATCTAGCTCAGGAAATTTAAAGTGGGTCTCGTTTGGGTTTTTTGTTTGTTTTTGTTTTTGTTTTGTTTTGTTTTGGATATAGAAGGAGATTTTTTTAAGCCCTAGAAGTAAAATTTGATTGATTGAAATTTACAGAAGGAAGACAAGCGAAGCTTGCTGTCAATGGCTCAAACAAATGAAAGAGAGCACAGTAAGGCTTCCACAGATTGATAACATGAAAAAATTTCACTTTATGTCATCATAAACTGCCTGGTCAGTTAGGAGGCCTTGTGTGGGAGCGAGACCCACCTCTCATTGTCAGCGCTTGGTCTCGCTGCACCTCAGTGAGCTCAAGGACATGCATTCACACAGCTTTAAAAGCATTAAAAAAACAGGATATCCAATTTACACAGCTACCCAAACTAGTGGTCACAATCAGGGTCAGACTAGACAGAGAACAAGTCTACATTGGGCTAACCAAGCCTTTGTCAACAGTATCTCAGGTACAAGGCTTTACTTTGTGCCGAAAGAATCTAGATTGTTGTTCTAGGTCAGCTACCTCTCAGTCTTATTCTGGGGAGATCAAACCTTGCTTGGCCTTTTCCTTCCCTGCATACAGTCTGATGTACTCCTGTAATCCATTCCCTGTGTCCTTTCCTTCACTTCGTGCCTAGTGCTTGATGCCTGTAATCACTTTTTTGTTTGCCATCCATCTTTCCATGGAGCATGCAAGTCTTTCCTGTAAGAATTTTCTCTATTTTTCACATCATCATACACAGGGGATGTTTTTTGAGTGACTGAACCTAATTAAATGAGAATCTCACAAATGAGAATGCAGTTGCTAACTCCATCAAACTTTTTGAGAAATTTAAAGATAATTTTTATGTTTTTTCCTGGTTATGATGTGATATACACAAGAAATTAAAATTACTATAATTTCATCAGAGATGGTTTATATATTCTTTGCCTATCTTTTAGTTATATTTTTGCACATAATGTATTAAATATCATTAAAATTATACTTTACATATAAACTTGCATTCTGACTTTTTCCACCTGATAATAGATTAGCATTTTACAGCTCATTAAAATGTTTCTTGAAATCACTTTATGGGCTCACATCAGTTCCAGTATCAGGTCTTTAGCCTAACATAATGTCCATTGATGTACCACTCTGGACACTCATTTTCAAATGGACCATTTCAATCCAATTCTCTCTGGATGGGATGAAACTGGTGATTCTCAAGTATGGGGCCTACAAAAATGTCAGTGTTGTTTGATGCACTCTAATATTTGTCCTATGTATGGCCTTTAATATTAGTGCCCACTCCCTTCCAGTCGCTGCTCTTTCCTACTTCCTGCCTACCTTTTCATTTTCTTTGGCCCTTGGTCCTTTTCCACCTGATACTGCCTCCTCAGCAACCCTACGATGCTGCAGGTCCCCACACAGATTCCATCTCTACCTATGGACATTCTCGAGAACCTAACTACATAAAAGTCCCACTGCAACCCAGACCCTTTCTCACTGTACCTCCATAGTGCCCTGTGGCTTTGGTCAAATGCTTAGCCTCAGTGAGTCTCACCATAGGGTTGTTCTAAGGCTATGCTTAGTATTAGGTGAAAATTTTATGTGCTGCTGACTCCAACACACATAATTTTGCAGACCTGAGACATTTCTTCCCTTCTTGTTGATAACTCTGCTCTCCTTTATTCCCCACTCCCTTTGGTTTTTCATGGTAGGGGCTTGCTGTAGCCCAGGCTGACCTGGAATTCACTGTGTGGTCTCAAAGTGGCATCAAATTCGTAATTCTCTGACCTCTTTGAATGCTGGTATTAAAGGCATTTGCCACCATGGCTCTGCCCTCCTTTTGAAGCTCTGTTCATCATTGCCTGCTGGCTACTTATCTCTATCGCTCTTAAGAACATGACATCATCACCTTGTAATCCCAGTGTCCACTCTCCAATAGGCAGAAAGGGCCTGGTACAGGGATGGAGAGGAACTGGTTTGTTAAATGCTGTTCAGCAGAGAGGCAGATAGCAGAGCCTGCCAGGCCTGAGACACATGGGCTCCTTTTGTGAATAGAGAGCAGCACCATAACTCTGGGTATGCCAAGAAATGTGTGTATTCTTTTCTGGAGTCTAAACAGGAAGAAAAGAGAACAGGAACTTCACAGAGTTCAAGAAAAACAAAAACAAAGTCATACTGGAAAGAATGACAAACACAGAGCCATGGTATCAAATGCAGAGATGGCTGTAGGACTGAGCTGCCATGGCCAGCCATCCCCACAAGTGCAGACACAGCCCAAGGAAAGGTATCTTCAGTTCTTTCTATCATGAATCTGTAGCTAAATGAACTACCATTTGACTTCATCAGATTTACTCGTGTGTGTCACTGACTCTGAGGTGTATGGGGCAGTTGGTGCTCCTTGTCAGCAACTGGATGCCATGCATCACAGAAGGCAGAGTTTATGATTCCTCTGAGAAGCTCATGCACCATGTCTTAATGAATCAAAGTACTTTTGATTTTTTTAAATTTAACTTATTGCCCTCACTCAAGACACTGTGAAATGTTTGCAGGTTGTATTCCTCAAAATCCAATCCATCCTGGGGAAAAATGCATAAATCCTAAATTAATAATAAGAGCCACCCTGAGCAAGACATAACCCCACTCCTATAGACTTCCTCCTTCTGCCAACTGGTCTTCCAGGTCCACTGTTTCCACAGGCCTTCTTTCCTCCTAGCCTAATAGGACATGGGTCACCCCAGCTTTCCCGTTGCTTGCCTGGAGATTTCCTCTAGAATCTTGAAGTGTGTCCAATACTGTGTAATAAAGAACAATCACTGAGTAACAAGTCATTAAGGAAATCTAGTTTGCATTGCAATTTACAATGAAAACTCAAACACTTTGTCTGTGTGTGTACATGTGTGTGTAGATTATGTGTTATGTGTGTGCATGTGGAAGCTAGAGGAGAGCTTTGGTTGACCTTCTCTGTTGCTCATCTCCATACTTCCTTGAGAAGGTGTCTCTCCCTTAACTAGAAGCTGCTGAAAACTTAAACTTTTTGTTTCAACTCTTGATTTTAATTACAGGATCAATGTTTGCTATTGTATAAAATGAGATATATTAATAGTTCAGAGTGCTCGATTATAGAGAAGTACCAAGAAGTGATTGCTGAGAGTCACATGTATGTAAACTTTAATTTTTATTAATTATGTGTATACATCTGCTCACCCAAACATGGGATCTTACTCTGAAGTTTTCTGTAAACTCATTTCACTCAGTCATATATCATGAAAATAATTCCATGTCAGTTCAAAGGGTCTTTTCCGTCTGTTTTTTAGCAGTTACAAAGAAAGCACTTTTATGCACAGGTTCCTTGCTTTATTCACTCAGCCCTTTAAGTATAGAAAACCTGATTGTTTTCATAACTCCAAGGGAAACCATGATAGTGATCATAGTATCTCTAATCTATGTTCCTAGATATAAAATTATTCAATCAAAAGGTGTGCACATTTAATTTCTCATAGACACCACTAACTTTCTAGAACATTCTAGGCATTGCCTTCCATTGAAATGATATCAGAGAATCAGTTTCCTCACATTTTTGTCAACACTAGTTGGTACATATATTTTAAATTTTTTGGATTGTCTGATTTATTCTGTGAGTTTCTGTTCATATCCTCTGATCGATTTCCTACTGGGTATTTATTTTAGTTATTACATGTATTATCAATATTTACCTTTTTCTACCTATTTTCTCTCTATGGCCTCTCTTTAGTACTCTATGATTTTGAAAGTGTACCCCTGTATTTTCACTTTATGCTTTTATAGTTTTATTGATTATCTTTGTTTAATATAAGCAGAATTTACTCAACATGGAATTGTATATTGTGTAAGTCAGAAATCAAAAGTTTGTTTTTAATTTAAGACAGGATTATCACTATATAGCCCAGACTGGGCTTGAATTCAAATCCTCCTACCTCTGTCTCCTAAGTGCTGACATTACAGGAATGTATGCCCTGTCCTGAATCAAAGTTCATTTTTTTTCCAAATGTATTTGCAAGGTAGAAAAAAATCAGTTTTTATGAGTGTTGCTATCTTTGATGCCCTTCTGTTTATACTTTGTTTTAAAAACATTTCTGTATTAGTTTTATTTTAGGTATTCTTTAAGGAGAAAGGTTAATTTTGCTTTTTTATTATTTTTAGTGATAGCTTCCATAATCGTAAACTATAAACCATTATGATTCCCTCCCCACCCTCCCCCATATCTTTTCCCCTCTCAATTAGTCTCTGTTTTGTTTCTGTGTCATCATCGTTTCCTCCTATTATGCATAGGTATTGTTAGACATTGTGAAGTCATGAATATCAAAGCAATTTTGTAAGCAGTCCTACCCTTCCTTTGACCAATTTTGCTTTTTAACTGAGTTCATAGCTTTCCTCCTGAGCTTCTTTCATTTATTCTAAGTGAATATTGTGTGTGCTTAATTTCTGGTTTTTTTGTTTGTTGGTTTTGTTTTGTTTCCTTATCTCCCCTTCCCCTTTTATATTGTCTTTTTTTTTTGTCCTATTAAATGTTTGAAAAATGTTTCATAAGCCAGATGTGGTGTCACACACCTTTACTCCCAGCACTTGATAGGCAAAGGTAAGAGGATTGCCATGAATTTGAGGCTACCCTGAGACTACATAGTGAATTCCAGGTCAGTATGGGCTACAGCAAAACCCTACCTCAAAAAAGAGAGAGAGAGAGAGAGAGAGAGAGAGAGAGAGAGAGAGAGAGAGAGAGAGAGAGAGAAACGCTTGGAAATCATGCTGCAAATCCACCTTCATTTGCTTACTTGGACTCTCTTGCTCTCCCCATTTTATATAAAAGGAATAAGTAAAGCCCACGAGGGAGGAAGGTACTAAGAAGAAGAAAACAGATGAAAAAGGAAGGCTCTTCTGTTTAGAATCAGGGTCCACACAGCTCACCAACTTTGCTTCACAGTGGCCCTTGGGGGGAGTCTCTTAAGGACACTCCCTGCACATCCTCTCTAGTTCCAGCCCTGGGCCTTTGAGTGCATTGTCAGGGGCTCTGGGACTTTCCCTCTACAGGAAACAGCTGTAGCTGTTCCTGCTCAAGCTAGGCTGTGGTGAGAAGACTGCCTTCCTCTCCAGTGACATTCCTTGAAGGGTGCTGTCAGGGCCTGTGCTTTGTGTATCTAAGGAAGACAGCGAGGGGCCCAGGCCATAGACATCTTAGCCTGGCACCCAGCTGTGTCTGGAAACTTTGCTAGTCCTATATAAATTGGATCTACCAAAGTACTCCTTGGAGTCCCAGAAACATATTCCTCATAGGCATGGCAGAGAAGCCTGCCCTCACCCAAGTCTGTGTAGCAGACTTTCCTTCGGAACACCACACTTCCTACATGCCGATGATCTCACTGTCAGGGGTGGTGATGTGGCTCAGTGTCAGCACTCTTGCTTAGCACATATGACACCCTGGGCTCAATCCCCAATGCTGTAATTAAAAAAATAAATAAATATTGGGCTGGGGAGATTAGTCAGTTGGTAAAGTGCTTGCCCTGCAAGTATGAGAACCTGAGTTCAATTCCCAGAACATACATTTTAAAATGTCAGTTGTGACAGTGCTCACTTGTAATCCAAGCACTGAGACAGCACAGGTAAATCCCTGGGGCTCACTGGCCAACCAGTCAAGCCTACTTGGCAAGTGAGAGACCATATGTCAAAAAAGGTAGATGGTACCTGAGGGAAAAAAGGGTTTTCCTGTCTCCACACCCATGCACACACATGTATGTGTACACACACACACACACACATACTCACATACACACACGTACTCACACACAAACAAACATGAATAAATATTAACTTGCAAAATATCTCAAATATTTGAAGGAAGGCTTTCAATTTTCTTACACTCCTCTCTGTCTTCAAATCATCCTTATTTATTCCTAGCATCAGTGTGAGAAATATTATTCTATTCGAGGGCTATCTACAAGAATACTTAGGTATACTCATCAGTTATTCAATGGCTTACTAGTACTCTAATTTTGTGCCCCACCCCCACAACCCACTCACAGACATGCTAAACAAAAATAAAACAAACACAAATGATCTACCAGCCCCAAGCTCCTCAAGACAGCACCATGGTCTCAGACAAAACCTGAGTCCTCAGCGCCATGTTTCCTCAGTAAAGAAGGATAGGACACATCTCCAGAAGTCACCTCAGAGTTCAGTGAGCAGCATTTGCAAAAGTGGCTATGAAGTGCCTGGCGCTTACTTGGAAACAACTACCTTGAGCTACTTGCCTCCTTTACCACAGACTTTGTCCCACGAAGCCAAAACTCTGGAGTCAAATGACATTCTGAAGCCAAGATAGTTTATTGATTCAGTATGAAAAGAGATTCCATGACTCCATAACACAATTGAAATAACAAAAAATGATCTGAAGGGAAGAGGGGAGGGGAATGGCTTAAGTATGAGGCTAAACCAAATTAGGTTCAAAAACATAAAATCCTCACGAGCATACTGTAGCCTACAAAGCAAGTAGTGGGCGTCAACTGGCAAGAGGGGCCATGAGTAGTGGGGGAGAATGTCTAAACCTGTGAATAATTGAGCAGTCTGACAACCCACTGAGCTATTAACCAAAGTGACCCATGAGGTTCCAAAAACAAGAAAGAATTCTGTCAAGGCTCTTGAGCGCCCTCCCCAGGCCTGAGGCAAAATCCTGTTGCTGAAGAAACCACAGAATGCCATCGATCAGCATCGAGAGACCCTTCAAGGTCTGGAATGGTAACCAGGCCCCAGATGTCAGTTAGTACAGTGCTGGAACACACTGCACAGGCTGCCAGAGGAAGCTGATCAATGACAGCTGGAGTAAACAGACCACTGGCATGAAACACAGTCTGCGGCCATGAGTAGGCTGACCACACCTCCTACTGGGAGAGAACAGCAAACCACGAAAGGAGTACTTGTGCAATGGTGAAGCCTGGGCCTGGGGGAGATAATCAGCAGCTATTAAATTCGGTTAAATATTCCACTCAGTGAGGGAGAACCCTTGACTGGAACTGGGGATTCAGGGCGATATGCACCGGATCCGGTACTCTTAGGCTCCCAAGAAAAGATGCACTATGCGAGCGACTGATGGGGAGACTACTAAAAATAGAATCTAGGTAATCCAGTATGGTGTATATTTGTTAACCTGATCTCACTCTCCAATGCAGATTGTGTTTGTATTTTTCAGTATGCTGCAAGAGAGCTGTGGCCCAAATAACCCTACCAACTGACCGCAGGCAGAAAGCTGAGATCCTGGCAAGAGATGAGCCACCACAATCATATCGTGGAGGATCCATAGGAAACCCTGCAGAGAATGACGAGATGAACAAGGGACCCACAGCCATAGCCATTCAATCAACACAGGATAAGCCAGAGAGACAGAAACCAACAATTCTTGACACAAAACCCCTAAACTCACAACATTAAAGCAGCCTTAATACTCACCCACCACGACTCAGGGAACTGAGCAGAAGAGGGGGTGGAAAGATTGTGAGAGCCATGGTGGGGGAGATTATCAGAGGCATGGCACCCCTCAGTAACAACACACTTGGGTCAGGAGAACCCGGCTGAGTACTAGGCTATCCATGGTCCCCTGCCATGATCCACACGACCCACGGAGGAGGATATCCAGCTGAATGGGGATGGGGAGGGGGGAACAATGAGGAATTGGGGATAACAACTCATTTAGTTGGCCCACTAAACAATGTAACTCATAATGGACAATAAAAAATGATCTGAACATTTGAATACACATTTTTCCAGAGAAGCTGTACAAATAGCCAATAAGCACATAAAAAAGATGACCAGTGTTGTTGGGTAAGTAGAAACCAAAACCACAGTGAAATACACTTTCATGCCCACTGAGCTGACTGGAATAGCAAGCATGTGCTTTTGAGGTGTGTGAAGAAATTGGGACCCTCATACATTATTGGGTAGTGCAGCCACTTTGGAAAATACTTTGCTGGTTCCTCAAAATTTTAGACACTGATCAGCCATGTAACTCAGCAATCCCACACCTAGACAGAGAAGAGAATTGAAAACATATATCCCCACAAAATTGACACAACTGTGTCTGAAGAAGCATTATTCACAATGGACAAATGTCCATCAACTGATGTGTGTGTAAACAAAGTAGGAAATTGAATTGAATTCATACAATTGAATATTGATCTACCATAAAAGACAGGAGGCCCTGCCACTGCTGCATTGTGGATGAAGATTAAAGGAACATCAGTGGAAGAGCCAGACACAAACTGCCACATATTATCTGATTCCTTTCATATAAAATGTCCAAACAGGAAAGTCCTAGAGACAAGAAGCAGATTAGTGGTTATCAGGGGCTGGGGAAAGGGGAAATAAAGATAGTTTTGGGGGGAGAGCAGTTGATGAAATTGTTCACAATGGAATATACCCAAACCTCCAGAACATATATTTTAATGGTGATATAGAATTGTGATACAAAATTACTAGATTTCAGCCAAATTGCTTTTAAACAGGGATCTGGTTTGGCATGGTGATACTTGCTTGTAATCCCAGTACCTCGTAGGTGGTGGGCAGAAGGATCAGCCTCAGCTGTAGAGTATTAGGGGATTTTTTGGAGTACAGGATGTCCTCCCACCAGCCCCAGCCTGTGAATCCCAACTTTTAGATACTTGTCTATTTTATCAAAGAATTGAGGAAACAGACTCTGAGAGAGTTACATTATTTATTAACTGTGAGGTTTGTTTTTGGACAATTGGTATCCCATAAAAAGGCTGGAGTAGGTATACACAGATGAGGAAATGTAAAGGGATACACACACATACATGCATGTGGGAAGCAGGGCATGAGAAGCTTGGCACCTGTACACAGAGAAGCAGGACCTGAGAGCCTATTTGGGAAGCAGAACATGGAGGTGGAGAGAAGATATGAACCAGAGATTTCCGGGAAAAGTTAAGAATCAGAACTTAAAGGAGGGTGTAAGGCTAAGAGACCAGTTAGTAAAGATTAGAAGAGAGTAACAAAACAAGAAGGAAATTTCCTTCCCTCCCACCCGAGCCAGCTAGGCTGGCATGTGGGAAGGGCTTACCAGAAATAGGACCCCAAGGTTCAGATGTTAGGAAGAGAAATGAAGGCCAAGACCCCTTGCCACATGCCAAGCCTCTCTTATAGTTAATTAGGATGGACTTTACCACCAGGCTCAGATGAGTAAGGGACCAGAATACCTAGGTATGTCAGATTAGAAAAGAAGTAAATGACACTGGACCAGATGCTGAATTCCAGTTTGGTCAAAATTGTTTCCTCTCTTTGGGCTTTTCCCTAGCTGTCTACCTTTTAAAAAGAAAAATTACCTTGCTCCTATTTCTCCTTCAATAGCAAGTTTAAGGCCAGCTTGAGTTACACAAGACCCCGTCTCAAAAACAAAAGGATTACCATTTTCTTCTACATAAAGATTGTCATTGAATTGAAATCTCCATCCTGTATGCATTCTGGTAAATTGACATGTTTTTCTGTTCTTATCTAGGTAATGTGATTGTTCTGTACAGAATTTTGGGCCCAGCCAGAGCCAGCACTGTAGCTCAGCAGGACACAACCTCACATGGATGCCAAACCTGAAATGGAAGGAGTGAGGGTTCAGAAACCAGCCACAGAAATTATCAGAGCCACAAAGATGGCCAACAGCAGCACTGGAGAAGTCCTCCTGCACTCCCTAGAGGGATGTGAAGGTCCTGGGGCTGGCAGCTTTGCATCTGAGGTCAAGCTGGCTTCCTGTATTCCCTATACCCCTCTTGGGACATCTGTAAGGTCATGATAGAGCACTCTGAACTGTGGTCATGACCTCTGCCAGATGACAGAGCAAAGTTATTTATTGTGCTTCTCAAACTGATAACTGAAAACAAATTATGCAGAGTAACACTGGGAGTTATAGGATTTGAATTAGACTTTCTTTTCTATCTAAAGAGGTTTATTCTGAGTTAGTTTGAGCTGAAGAACATGTATGCAATTCCCGTAAACACTCTATGCCTGTCACTTTAGCAAATGTAAATAAATCAGAGCACTTCAGCCGGACTCCACAATACATGACTTAAGAGGTAAGGACCCAGTGAATCTTGGAGAGCCTAAGATCCTTACCCTGCCTATTTTTCTGTTGTTGTTGTTCCCAAGTAAGATCACATTTAAACTGTCATTTAACAATGAGCCTCTATAGGGGGAGGGGTGCTTATTTCTTTCTTTTATGTTCAAACCATTAAAAATGTATATAGTATGTTTATGCCCATTGGTTAATGCTATTCTCACTTTTGTTTTTGTTTTTTTTTATAGTCTTTGAACATTTTATTTTATTTCATTTTTTTTCTTTATTGTCCATAATGAGTTACATTGTTCAGTGGGCCAACCATGAGATGTTATCCCCAATTCCCCCTTGCTCCCCTTCCCCATCCCCAGTCAGCTGGATATCCTCCTCCGTGGGCCATCTGTATCAGTCTTTGTGGTAGGGGGCCATGGATAGCCCAGTCTTCAGTCGGGTTCTCATGACCCAAATGTGTTGTTACTGAGGGTTGCCAAGTCTCTGATATTCTCCCCCACCATGGCTCTCACAGTCTTTCTGTCCCCTCTTCCGCTCAGTTCCCTGAGTCGTGGTGGGTGAGTATTGAGGCTGCTTTAGTGTTGTGAGTTTAGGGGTTTTTGTGTCGAGATTCGTTGGTTTCTGTCTCACTGGCTTATCTTTTGTGGATTGAATGGCTATGGCTGTGGGTCCCTTGTTCATCCAATCATTCTCTGTGGGGTTCCATATGGATCCTCCCCAGTATGACTATGGTGGTTCATCTCATGCCAGGATCTCAGCTTTCTGCCTGCAGTCGGTTGGTAGGGTTATATGGGCCACAGCTCCCTCGCTGTATCCTGAAAAATACAAACACAATCTCCATCGGAGAATGAGGTCAGTATTGGTTAACAAATATACAACAATCTGGATTACCTAGCTTCTATTTTTAAAAGCCTCCCTGGCAGTCACTCGCATAGTG
>PVHP010050145.1:0-11909 GCA_004024765.1 Zapus hudsonius
CATGGTTATATCTGCCCCCTCTCTGCCCTTTGGAAGCCAGCACTCCCTGGGGTGCCTCCACTGCCTGTCTCCCAAGCTCATGGCATGCTCCCAAGGAATGCATGCACTGGAACATCCTCAAGTCTAAGTCACCAAACACATGCTGGTGGCCAGCCAGTGCCCAGAACCCCAATATTCCATAGGTTTCTCCTGTGGAGCATGGGCAGCAGCTCCAGAGAGACTTGCCTTCCTGGCCACTCTAAGGCACCAACACTAGCGCCCCTTCCTGATGTAAGTTTCCCTGGGTGAGTTACCAGCCGTCTTACACCCCTCCTTTGTCGTCCACTTTTCCCACTCCTCTCCCTTGGTCCCTTACCACCCCCTGTTCTTGTCCTCCTTGTCACTCCCATGACTTCTTGTTCCTCTACCAGCCCTGTCTGCAGCTCCCCTTCAGTGAGATCCCTGCACCTGCTCAGACCCTCAGTTTCCTCCTGATTCACTTCAAGACACACAGACCTTGCTGGATAAACTCCAGGCTCCTCGGCTTGGTCCCACCACCCTCTGAAACCATCACTGTGGCCAGCTGAAGCCCCCAGGAGTCCCTTACCCATGAAGGGTCAGGGTGTAGTGGTAGTCACAGCCTCCCCCGAAAGGGGTCAGCCACTAAAGCTTCCTGAGGCAGGGCTACAGGAACCCTCAGACGATGGGCTTAAGGCAAAAACAAGATAGGATTTTAAAGACAGCTGCATGATTAATGAGGTGCCTTTGGAGAAAGGTTTGCACTCAAAGCCCTAGCACAAGCCCCACTCCTTGAACGACTCTGAGGCAGACCTTCTTGCTAGAGCAAAACCCTACCTCAAAAAAAAAAAAAGTTGGAGAGTGATGGAGGAAGACCCTCAATGTCAGCCTCTAGTATCCACACGTACACACATGAGCTCACACACACATGCACACACACCAAACACACACACACACCAAATACACATGAAAAAACCTGGCCCATGGGCAGGACAAGCTGAGCTGTAGCCAGGAGGGTATTTGTGGCTGAGAAGGGTGCATACCTGGCCTCTACTCCAGGGTTCCTTTGAAGCATGGTCTATTGAGGGGTCTGCACTGTAGGACCTCAGGGCCGGGGTACAGTGTTTGGGAAGATTGGCTCCCACAAGAAACATAAGGCCAGGGAGCTTTGACAATGTGGGTGGCCAGTACCAATGGCATGCCTTCTTCCCTTCTGAAGCACTGGGATGCTGTGGGTTCCCATGTGGACCATGATGCCCACAAGGATGCTGGGTCTTCAGCCAAGGAGCATACTATAGAGGGCATGCATCCAGGGCTGATCCCAACAGCCAGCAGCCCATGGAAGGTGCTGGCTTCTTCCAGAGGCGATATGGTAGACATGAAGAGAATGAGGAGAGGTGAAAGGGCCCATGGGTGCTTCTGAAATAGTGGCCAACAGGCATTTCACATGGACTGTCTCTTCACCCAATCCCAGACTTGACCCTTCCACCTTCTCTCAGATGTTTCCAGGTGTTTCCATCTTCCCTCTTCTGACGTCACTTCCATGTAGAGTCACCTCGTCACCTCATGGCTAATTCATCAGCAGATACTGGGAGCATGCCTTTCAAAATGTCCAGTGGGAGGTGCTCAATGGTAGAGTGCTTGCCTAGAGTGCACAAAGTCCCAGGTTCCATCCCCAGGACTCCATAAACCTGGCATGGCGGTGCACACCTGTAATCCCAGCACTTGGGAGGAAATCGCAGGAGGACCAGGATTCCCAAGGCCAAGCTTTCCAGGCCTGCTGTCATACATCCTGCAGCTGGGTGCCTCCCTGCAGAGGCAGCAAGGTTTTCCATTGATCCCACTGTAAGGGACCTCAGTGGTTGCAGTTTAGCAGGTCTGCTTACCTTGGAACGTCTTTTTTTCTTGTTTGAGAGACTTGCTATTCTTTCAGCATCCTTTTTAATTGAATGTGACCTGGTCAACCGCTGCTAACTCAGCCTCTTCAGGAAGGAAAGAGGCTCTTGTGGGGGATGATGGCTGAAATTAGGGTCATTCCCTTCATCAGGAGGGATTTATTCCTGAGTGCACAGCCACGAAGCGGCTCAGCTCAGGAGTTCACCTCTGCCTTTGCAGCTATGGGCACCAGCACACCTAGACCTCCTACAGAGCTTCTCTTGATTCAGCCCGGCCGGTTCAGTGGAGACAGCTGCTATGACCCCTTCAATTAAGAAAATGGCTGAGGTTCCTCTTGAGTAACTGTGTTATAGGTGAGGATCAGAGTCCAGGGGGTTGGGGGGTGCTCACTAAGATTTCCAAGATCTTATGTCCCAGGGCAAAGAATCCCATTGGGAACATTTGGCTGGTAACCAAAATAGAGGCAGTTTATTAAGAAAGAGCAAGGCACTCCTAAGTATGGAGTACTAGTGAGCTGGGGAAAGGTGCACACTCCAAGGCACTTGGCCATGAGTTCCATGTCCCTTTATAGCCCATATGCATAGCAGCCGCCTCTCCCATGTTTGCATAGAATGGTCTTTTATTTTTATTATTTTTTTGGTATATGCTCTGTTGCACATAGCCCAGGTGGGGGAGGTTTCTGGTCTTTGTCTGCCAGCAGGCTTCTTTCATGTGTGAAGGAATTCTTACTGCCTCTCCCTTAGGGCCCTACTCTCCTGCCACCCCTGTGTGCCACCTAAATTTTTCCTAGGAGGCAATATATTGTAAAAGAAACTGTACCTAGGGAGATCTCTCTCACCTGAAAGCCTTTTCTTACCATTTGAAGCCATGTGGCTTTGACCTCAGATCCTCAGGCTTTTGTAACAAGTACCTAACCCACTGAGCCATCTCCCGGCCCCGACTCTTCTATATTCAAGCATTGAACTACTTGTCTTAATTTTACATCTCTTGCTATTTCTTGACTGACCAGTTTTAGACATTATCCATTAACCTGCTGTGATGCATAAGCTCTCTGCTCAGAGCACTCCACACATGCTCTCGACATATTAAGACAGTTACTTTAGTTCTCTTTTATCTCACTTTGTGACATTAACTTTATATAACTGAAATAGAGCAAGAGAGACTATTTTAAAGTTACAAAGGTAATATAGATGGGTATGTGTACATGTGCATACACATACCCTATTTCTTGGGCTAGCAGAAGCAGTATTTTAATGTATTTATATATGTGTGCAGGTCCATGGATACTTGTGTGAATGTACATGTGTGTTTGCATGTTGAGGCCAGAGGACAATCAGCTGTCCTTCCTCAGGAATGCTATACATGGTTTTAAAGACAGGCTCTTCATTGACCTGGAACTTTCCAAGAAGGCTAGACTGGCCAGCCATTGAGCTCCAGGGATCCTCCTATCTTCGCCTTCCCAGTGCTGAGAATGTAGGGTATGCACCACCACACTTAGCATTTTTGCATGGATTCTGGGACTCATACTCGAGTC
Organism: Zapus hudsonius; assembly: GCA_004024765.1. Classification (NCBI taxonomy): domain Eukaryota; kingdom Metazoa; phylum Chordata; class Mammalia; order Rodentia; family Dipodidae; genus Zapus; species Zapus hudsonius. The sequence continues at coordinate 3,428 of PVHP010050145.1, forward strand.
CTCATGCTTTCCAGGCAAGCAATTTACCCATTAAGCCATCTCCCCAGTACTGGAAACCAAACACTTTTCCTTCCTCTGTATCTTGACTGGGAAGCTGACTTTCCCTTCCCTTCTCCTGTGCTTTCTCAAGTCGTTCTGTCTTTTTAGCTTTACATCACTGAGGTTAGTAGCATTTACACTGTCTTATAGTCATAATTGCATCTTTCATTTAAAAAATCAATTATTTGGGGGGTATGCCACTTGCTGTTGAAAACAAACACTTGGGTTGGAGAGATGGCTCAGTGGATAAGGCACTTGCCTTTGGTGCCTAAGGCCCTGGGTTCAATTCCCCAGGACCCACATAAGCCAGACCCACAAGGTGGTGGCCCTGGTGTTCTCTCTCTCTCTCTCTCTCTCTCTCTCTCACTCACTCTCTCTCTCTCTGCTTGAAAAATAAATAAATAAAATAAAAAAATAAAAAAAAGAAAACAAACACTTGTGCCACTTTTTGCACCCAGCTTACATGATGGGTCTCCTGGGAATTGAACCCGGGACAACAGAATTTGCAAGCAAGCACCTTTAACTACTGAGCCATCTCCTAGCCCATCTTTAAATTTTGGCTATATTATATAAATAAAATTAAGATTAAATTAAATAAAATTATTTTAAAATTATTAGCTAAAATTGAAATAAACATGTTATGCATATTATTTTTGTAATGTAAAGATTACCCACCACAAGATAGGACCCAAAGATTATATTTCCATCTTATACAGATATTATTGTTTTCCTAGAGCTTCTAACTGCCTTGCTTTTCAAGAAGTGTGTGCATATGTATATGTGTGTAACTTAAGTGTATTCATGCATATATACATTTGGGTGCATATATGTGTAGATATGCACTAAATTCATGACACAATCATGTAAAATGCCAGGATGAAAACTGAATGACAATCTGAGAGATGACCCACCTATAAATAACAGAAGATCTAAAACACCACCTGATAGGATGTGCAAAGTGTGTGAGCTCAAGACTTATCCAGCACACAGAAAGCCAATAGTTCACATCTGAAATTGATGAATTAAGAATAACAATGTAAGGCTGGAGAGATTGTTTACCAATTAAGGCATTTGCCTGCAAAGCAGAAGGACCTGAGTTCAATTCCTCACGTGAAGCCAGATACACAAGGTGACACTAGCATCTGGAGTTCCTTTGCTGGGTTGGAGGCCCTGGGGCGCCCATTCTCTCTCTCTCTCTCTCTCTCTCTCTCTCTCTCTCTCTCTCTCTCTCTCTCTCTCTCTCTCTCTCTCTCTCATGCTCTGTTAAATAAATAAAATATTTAAAAAAGAATAACAATGTATATGTAAAATTAAAACATGGGTTAAAAGTAAAATACCTAAAATGATTTAGAAGAGATTGCTTTGACACAAGGTGGGAGGATTGTGACATTTTCTTTAGCTCTTTATACTAGTCACTCCATGTATAATACTTTAAAGACATCTAAGACAGTCTTTCTTGTGGGGAGTGTGTTATATGTGCATGTGTATATGTATATTTTTGTATGGAAGTGCACATGTGCATCAGGTGTGCATGAATGTGTCCACAGGTGAGTGTGGAGACCCGAAATCTGCTTCTCCATTATTCCCCTGTTTATTTTTTTTTGAAACAGGGTCTCCTACTGAACTAGAGCTCACCAATTGGCTATGCTAGATAGCCAGTGAGCCCCAGAGATCCTCCTGTCTCCACCTCCCCAGTGCTGGGGTTAAGACACACACCGACATGCCTAGCATTTTATGTGGGTTCTGATCATTGGAACCCAAGCCCTCAGGCTTACACAGCTAGCACTTTATCTACAGAGGCAACTCCTTAGACTCTTAAAGGAAGAACACATGAGAATTGTGTTATAAAGGCACTGTTCTACCTGGGAATGTCTACATTCCAGTACCTTATGCACCGTTGCCCTGCAGTGTTGGGGAGTTGAAGTAATGTGGACTTTGCAGTCAGAAGTCCTGTGTGCTTGTTTTGTTCTTGCTGTAGCTGCTTCCAGGTCACCATCCCCTTTCTGGTGGCCATATGTGTATACTGCTGTCAGTCATTTTAGGCACGATTACATCTTCACCTGGATCTCTTTCACATTCTACTTCTTCCACGAGCATCCTGTGTGGTACAGACAACACTGGGAAGAAGAGCTAAAGTGCCTGTGTTAGAGAGGAGACTGATCTCTAGTGACCTTGAGTGAAGCGTGTTACTCCTCTTGTCCGTCAAGTGAAGGGTCCACAGTAGTGCATTTACATGTGCTTTGTGATACCAATAGAAGTTCTGTGGGCTTGAGAGCTGGCTCAGTGGGCAAGAGCATGAGAACCCGGGTTCAATCCACAGCACCCATGTCAAAACCCAGACATGGTGGTGCATGCCTGTGACTCCAGTACTCAGCAGAGACAGGAGGGTGGCCAGGGCTCCCTGGCTAACCAGTCAGATTGAACAAAGGCAGCTCCAGGTTCAGTGAGAGACTCTGTTTCAGAGAAATAAGGTGTAAGAGCAATAGAGGAAGATACCTAATGTTCTCCTCTGATCTCTGCACACATGTGCACAAGGACTGCACATATGTACACCAACTGTGTATACACTAGATACACACCATGCGAACCCAAACCAAAGCCCACTACATCTTTCCATCTGTGCAGCTGAAACTTGGTGGGAAGGTTCCCCTGCTCCACCTATCTCTAGGGCCTGTGAACTCAGCCTCAGGCCTGACCTGTCCCAAGTACAGTCTTTTGGAATAGCCTGGGTGGGAGAGGACCCAGCTGGGAGCATCTTTCCTAGCTGGTGATGAGTGCCTTGTGTGGTTTTCCCTCTCTGTGGCAGCAGTGGCTGCATGGTGATTAATGACAAGTTAGCATCTTGCTTGGTGACCTTTCAGCTCTGTGCCGCTCGCCTTCACTTCTCATAACTATTTGCAAATATCAGCTCCGTGGGTCGTTTCTCCTCATCAGCGACTTTCACAGGTGACAGGCAGGTTGTTCCTCAGATTGGCGTTCAGTTTGCACCCTGGCTGTCGTGAGTGACTGCGTCTTTACTCTAATATCTCTTCAGCCATCTGACACCCAGCTGGCCATCCCTGATTTCTACAGAGGGGCGTGTTAGCAGATTTCCAGGGGAACCCTGGAAGTGACTGGGGAAGGCCAGGGCTGCTGCTAGTTCCCCAGGAATTAGTAGGCCTCCAGGCACGACAACCAACATGTACATTTAAGAAAATTTATTTGCTGTCCCTGCTTGTACCAAGTGCATATATATATATACATATATATATTATATTATATATAATATATATTTAATATATATATTCATTAAGTCTTATTTTAAAAATTTTAGGAAGGGCTGGGGAGATGGTTCAGGCTTGATGACTTGGGTTCAGATCCCCAGAACCCATGTAAAGCCAGACTCAAGTAACACAGGAATCTGTAAGCCCAATGTTCCTACAGCAATGGTAGGCAGAGTCAGGAGGGAACCGAAGCTTGTGGCTTTCACAGTAGCATAAGACAAGAGACCTTGTCTTGACCGAGATGGAAGGAGAGGACCAACACCCCAAGGCTGTCCTCTACCCTCCACATGCATGCTGTGACATGTGATGCCCTTATATACATACACAGGCCAAAAATTTTTTTGAGACAAGGTCTTGCTGTGTAGCCTAGGTTGGCCTTAAATTGGAAATCTTCCTGCATACATACAAACATGCATACTGTCTTTCTTTCTCTTTGTTTTTCTTTTGTATATTTTAGTGTGGTGTGTGCATGTGTGTGGGAACATGTGTCTGTGGTATGTAAACATGTGTGTGCACATGTATGCATGTCAAAGCTAGAAGTTGACATGATGTGTCTTCCTCCACCTGATTCTTTGAGGCAGAGTCTCTCACTGAACCTGGAGTTCACTGTGTAGCGGGGTGAGCTGGGGGTTAGAATTTAGATAATGCCAGCTAAAATTCCAATGCACCCCAAAATTTAAGGCGTACCTGAATTCTTATCTACAAAGTTAAAGAATTAAAATCATAGACAATAAGTATTAAGGTATAATGGGAGACTTTATTATTTAAGGGAACATGGGGAGTTACAGAGTTCTCCAGCCACCAGTATGGGGAGAAAACGTGGAGAGTTTTAACAGAACTTATGGTGTTTAGCTAAATAAGCAGCAGAAGAAAAGATAACAGAGAGCTCCCATCATGAGGAAAACGGTTCATGTGGGAAAAATCTAGAGCCTTCCCCCACCCCAATCATTCAACTGGAGTTGGGGAAGGCCTTTACCTTTCTAAGGTGTGGAGATTCAGAAGTCCTTCTGGGCCACCATGTGGGAAAAAAAGAGAGGCTGGCCTTTGTTTCAGGCAAGCTTTTTAAAAGTTCCCCCAGGTAAGTCAGAGAGACAGCTGATTGGTCTATACCTGACCAATCAGTTTTAGCGCCTAGGTTTTGGCTCTAGCTAGACACCTCCAACTCAAGGGGAGGGTGTCTATGGAGGTGCCTGAACCATCACAGTTGAACCACATTTTCTAGACAGCAAGCCTCCCTAGTGCTCCTCCTGTTTCTGCCTCCCCAGTGCTGGGATTACAGGTGTGTGTCACTATGCCTGGCTTTTACAAAGGTTTTGGGGTCCTGAATGTATTGTGTTTGCTTAGCAAGCACTTTACAACTGAGCCATCTCCCCAGCCTTCTCTCTCTCTCTCTCTCTCTCTCTCTCTCTGAGTTCATAGGTGTAAGGTTCAAAAGTGACCAAGACCACACCAGACCACTCTGAAGCAAGATAGAAACTTTATGGGGGGGGAGGAGCATGAGCTGCCCAACTATCTCAACAGGGCAGAGGAAACCACCTGGAATGGGCAGATTTGGGGATTATAAAAGGGAAGTGAGGCATTTGGAGTCTAAGGGCCAGTCACTAGGCCCTAGGTGGGGTCCCAGGTGGTAATGTAATTCTCAGGATGGGGGAAGGAATGTCCCTCCTGCCAAACAGAGATACAGTAAGGATTTTTGCAAGACAGGGTTTATCTCTAACCTTTGTTGGGATCTGGTTTCAATGTTGAAGCTCATCACACTGGTTCCAGAGTTTCCCTCACGGGAGACTGAGGCTCTGTGAGTTGGACTGGGGAGCTGAGATTTGGCCTAACTTCATAGGTACCTCTACTACAAAAACCGTGTCCTCCTTAAGCAATGAGAGCCAAATGGCATTGGGGGAACTCGTTGTTGATCAGGAGCCAGCACTCTCTTTTCACTGTTCTTTGGTCTCAGTGGCCAGGAGCCCGTGAGCGACTCACACAGGAAGTAGGCCAACTTGTTCAGCAGGAAGAACTAGAGAGGGCCTTCATCTTTTGCAGTCATTTAAATTTATTTCCAGTTTCTTAAGTCTCCTCCCTTTATTAACATCCCCACTGTGTAAATGGTTTGTCTTTATCTTTTTTAAGTGCATAGCTGTAAAGTAGCTATGGGGAATTTAATTTTGATGCTAAGTGTATTTTAGAGAAAAGTAACACAAATGCAGAGAGCTTTGTTCCCTCCCTGTTTTTGAAAGTATGAGTTAAATTATTTATAGGTTGATACAACAGAAAGCCAGCGTTGGGGTATTTACTTGGCAGAAAAGCAGAAAGGATGAACCTTCAGGAAGAGAATGGAACACCCGCTCACTCCAGAACTGCACTGTGGCCACTTTCTGTTGAGCCCTCCCTGTGCCTAGTAGCAGGCCGAATCCATGGCATAGCTATGCACTTGACCCAGTCTGAACATAATGGATATTCCATCTGACTTCAGTGACCAAAGACTTAAATCAATGAAAAACAAAACACAGCCAGCAAGCATTCTTGGAAAATGCTGAGTACTTGAAAGCCCATAGATGCACTGTGGTACCAGCAGTTGATGGGAGGCCCTTGCGGGCTGGCATGGTGATCCCTGGATGGATGCCAGCAGACAATGGGTGGACTGGCTTCCAGTTGTGAAACCTGACAGAGGTCAGGGGCAATGACACTATCACACCTGAGGCTCCTTCAAGGGATTCTGGTTCTGGTATAGATGTGGTTTGACATGACCCTTCATCTGTCACATGCCTGTCATCCCATTTTCCAGTTTAAAGAGAGCTTCATGGGTATTTTTGTTTTCTCTGCTGCAGGAGACATTGGTGCCCAGGAAGCCATGGCCCCAGTCATTGTGGTTGCCCCAGGCAACAGAAGTGTGGTGGCAGGGTCCAGCGAGGCCACCTTGGAGTGCATAGCCAATGCCAGGTACGTAAGGCTGTTCTCTGTACTTGGGAATACAATTTGAATACCCTTCATCTGAAAATCCAAAATTCAAAGTGCTCCAAATTCTGAAACTTTCGAGCCTTGTCGCATGATGCCCCAGTGGAAAATTCCACCCTTGATCTCCAATGGATGGGTTCAGCCAAAGCACAGATGCATTAAAAGTACTGGCTGGAATTCCCTTGGGCTGTGCATGAAGGTGTAGATGAAACATGAATGAATTTCATGTTTAGACTCGGGTTCCATTCCCATAATGCCTCACTAGATCTATGCAAATATTCTAGAGTCTAAAACAAGAACAAAATTCGAAATACAAACACTCTAGTCTCACTTCTCTCCAGCATTTCAAATAAGGAATACACAACCCGAACTGGTAGAAACTTATCTGTTTGAACGTGAACTCCACACTCCCAACAGTGGGCTTGCTCTTCCTCACTCACCTTCAGTGGTGGGTGGAGTTTTTCAGTTTAGCTCTGGGTGATGGAGGGCGTCCTCAGTGATGTGGGCTGGGGAGGAGAGAAGAGTGAGGTTCCTGGTCAGCCAAGGAATGTTTCTACCTCTCCCCAGTGTGGTCCTCTGTCCACTTCCTGGTCATTCCAGGACAGAGCTCGGATGATCACACCTCCCATAGAGCTGTGGCACCCCCTACTCTTATTTATTTTAAACATTCTTTTCCTGAGCAAATAGAGTCATTAGTACTTATGGTCCATTGCTGCTGCAATTAGCTATCCTTGCTCAATAGCCCTTGAGCAGAATGTATTGTTGATGCGAGCCATGAGGGAGCGGAACGTATCTGGATTGATTTTTAAATGTCCGTTGTTCAGCCCACCATAGTTCCTGGTAGAATTAGCTTTGTCAAGCTTGTACCAATGCCTGAAATTATTATTATTGCCATCTTGTGATTCTCGGTCACTGTCACCCATGCCCTTGGTCCCTTGCAGGCCTGTGGGAGAGCTGACCATGCAGTGGAAGAGAAACGGAGTGAGACTCACGAGCGGGCTGCACAGCTTTGGGAGACGCCTCACCATCAGCAACCCAACGTCAGCTGACACAGGGCTGTACGTGTGTGAGGCCGTGCTGCAGGGGAGCACATTCGAGCCAGCCCGAGCCAAAGCCTTCCTTTCCATCATAGGTAACACTCACACTGCAGGAGAGACAGCAGCATCCTCAGGGAGAGACATCCATACCCACAGTTCAAGACAGTTGGGAGAGCAGCTTGTGTTCTACTGGCTTTATTTTAAACCCAACACATGGAAGTGTGGTTGAATTTCTCTTCCAAATTCATCTTTTTTTTCCAGCCCCAAGGGCTAGCGAGATGGATCAATAATAGATAAAGTGTTGACTATACAAGCATGCAGACAAACTTTGGATCCCTGGCACCCAGGTAAAAGCCAGGCACAGTGGCACAAGCCTGTAATACCAGTGCTGGGAGACAGGAGGACCCCTCATATTTGCTTGCTGGCTAGCTAGTCTAGAAAATCCGTGAGCTCCAGGCTCCAAGAGAGAGCCTGTCTCAAAAAATGAAGTAGAGTGTTGTAATCACCTGGACAAAATACCCAGCCAGAAGCAGCTGATGGGAGGGAAAGGTTTAATGAGCTCATAGTGTTGAGGGGAAGCTTTGGAAGGGAAAGCATGGCATGAGCAGGATCTTGTCACAACATCATCATCTTGGTGGAAGTAGTCTAAGTCCCGGGCTTACAGCTGGGCTTGGAAGCCTCAAGGCCCACCCCCAGTGACACACCTCCTCCAGCAGGGTTTACCCCCAAAGGCTCCACCAGTTCAGAATTGGATGTGAGGTTTAATCACAAACACATGTGTCTATGGGGGACATGTGACCTTCAAACCACCACATTCCTTCTCTGGACCCCATAGACTCATCACCATCTTATGATGCAAAATGTGTTCAGTCCAATTTTAAAAGTCTCTGTAGTCTTTACCAATCCCAATACTGTTTAATAGTCTAAAATCTAAAGTCTCATCTGATACAGTCTCTTAACTATGAGCCAGAGTTAATATAACAGCAGAGTAAACTTTCAGGAAATATCCTAAATATGTCTGTGTTAATTTTCTCATCACTATGGCAGAATACCAGGCAGAAATAACTTAGAGAAGGAGAGCATTATTTTGGGTAGATAATCGATCATGCAGGGGACAACACAGTGGTAGTGTGGTTCAATCCATGGCAGTAGAAGCATACAACATCACTTGTTCACATCTTGGTGGCTCAGGAA
>PVHP010050146.1:0-11899 GCA_004024765.1 Zapus hudsonius
TGTGGAGAATTCTGAACAGAATGGACATAATCCTTCCAATGGACCCAGCTATCCCTCTTCTAGGCATCTATCCACAAGATGTCACATCTCGACGCAGAAACATCTGTACAACTTTATTTGTAGCAGCTCAATTCATAATAGCCAAGAATTGGAATCAGCCCAAATGCCCATCCATGGAGGAATGGACAGAGAAACTGTGATACATTTATACAATGGAATTTTACTCAGCTGAATGAAAAAATGAAATATCGAAATTTAGAAAAAAATGGTCTGACTTTGAGCAGATCTTACTAAGTGATCACTCAAAAGAGCAGAGAATAGAACGTCGCATATTCTCCCTCATATGTGGTATTTAACCAGAATAACTGTTTTCTTTATACAGACTAGAAGAAAGAAGTGTGACATTATGAATGCGGGGTAAGGGATGGGGGGAGGGGAATAGCTTAAACATGAGGGTAAACCATATTAGGTTCAAAAACATAAAATCCTTAGGAGCATACTGTAACCGATTGAGAAAGTGGTGAGTGTCGCCTGGCAAGAGGGACCATGAGTAGTAGGGGACAGAGTTCAAGCCTGTGATTAATTAGAACACCCTGACAACCCCTGGTTCCAACCACTGGTTCTTCCCTCACTGAGCTGTTGACCAAAATGACTCATGAGAATCCAACAAGACAGAATTCTGTCAAAGCTCTTGAGTGCTCTCCCCAGGCCTGAGGCAAAACCCTGTTACTGAAGAAACCACAGACTGCATCGATCAGCATCGAGAAACCCTTCAAAGTCCGGAATGGTATCCAGCCCCCAGAAGGCAGTTAGTGTAGTGCTGGAAGGCACTGCACAGGCTGCCAGGGGAAAACGATCAACGACAGCTGGAGTAAACAGAGACCACTGACAGGAAACACAATCGGTGGTTATGAGTAGGCTGACCACACCTCCCAGTAGGAGTGAGCAGCGAACCAAGAAAGTTGCACTTGTGTAATGGAGGAGCCTGGGCCTGGGGGAGACAATCAACAGCTTTCAATTCGGCCAATTTTCCACTTAGTGAGGGGGTCCCCTTGAATGGAACTTGGGATTCTGGGCAATAGGCACCAGAATGATCAGATTCTAATATACAGAATGCCATACATAATGATAGATACCACACATAATGCTTCCCAGTCATAGAATTTAATACATTAAAGAGCAAGAAAAATAATCAAAGATAGAAATTAGAAACCCAAATTTTTAGAACTTATAGCAATTTACTCATGTCTCATGCCAGGTATTTTTAAAATATATTTTAGTTATTAGTTAGAGAGAGAGAGAGAATATGGGCATTGTAGAACCTCTTGTTGCTGCAAAAGACATTGAGTCATATGTGGCACTTTGTATATCCAGCTTTAAGTGGAAACTCAGGCCAGCAGCCTTTGCAAGCAAGTGCCTTAAACTATTGAGCCATCCCCCAGTTCTTAACATTTTTATTGTTGTTTACACTCTGACAAGAATTGGTATTTTATTCATAAAATATAACTGTGAAATATTTAATAAGTGCATAGTCTAACATGATGTCATAATTTAATATTACCTTCTTTTCCAATCATTATTCTAAGTGAACATATATTAAAGACAAAGAAACACATTTTAAATACATTAGTTTTGTAATATAAAACTCAAGCACAAAAAGCGAGATAATAGCTTAAAAGCAGTTCACATGGTAGAAGATAACAGTGCAAAATTATAATGTTCTTCCTAAGCACCAAGCAGATGCAGCATAGCAAGCAAACCCACAGAAGGGGGAAATGCTGCTGCTTACCTGCTGCTGAAGAAGGTAAGGGCCCCCTGGTCTCCGATTCTGCTGTTGTTGCTATCTGGATTTTTGATTCACGGATCATTTCCTCCCCTTGGCTGGGTGTTGCAGACATTCCCATTGGGTTTTCTCTGCCAACTGAAATAAAAATTTTAAGACACAACCTTTTCAAAATCACTTGTTTCCTCTTAGAATGCTCACCATATGTGTAGTTATGCAACCTGAAGTTTTCCTATTATTTCCTATTGTGTTCATCTCAATGTTTAGTCAAATTGGTTCAGTCTCATTACATAGTTAACAGAAAATGACTTTTCATTCTTACCAACAGGTTATGCATGCATCATCTTCCTAAAAAAACCTATTTACTGACATCCAAAGCCCATAAATGCAACAGTTTACCATTACATATGAATAAAATGACTTATAACGTATCATTAAAACAAAATGGGAGAATTAAAGAAATATTTACACATTCATAAATGAAGAAAAACTTTAGCAACATTTCTGTCTTAAAGAGAAGCAGGCCGCTTGCAAGGCTTGTACAAGAATACATGGACATCTCCAACTTAGTTGAAAAAATGACCAAAATTTTATACTATGTACTCAGGTGCTTTTTACATTTATGGTTTCAATTTAAATTGTGTTCATCTTTAGAATGAACATTTATTTTTAAATGATACTAATTTAAATGAACGTCAAGTTTTAGACAAATGTTTGTGAATAGCTATATAATCTATATAATCCATGTAATATTATGTAGATATTCACAATATCTACATATCCATCAATATGAGGAATAGCCCTAATTCTTTTCTTGTGTTTTGTTAGTGTTGCATATGTGAGTGTGTGTGTAGGGGGGGTTATGGTGCTTGTGGCATATACATGTGTACAAACAAATGATTTGTGTAGTTACTATGCAACTTTGAATAAACATTCTATCACTCTCACAAAACCCTATAAGAGCTTTTTTAAGTGTGTGTGGGCAGAGTGGGGAGAAATTCTTTAGATTTGTGATGCTGGACCAAACCATGGCCTTATGCATACTAGATAAGCTACAACCTTACCCCACCTATAAGAGTTTTAAACACTTTCTGAACCAGTTAGCCTTTTGAAACTTCTAAAGAAAAGAATTCATTTCTTTATACATTAGGTACACATTCATGTACATCGGCATATTATTTATTAATTCAAAATATACTTACAACTTCAAATTCTCATAGATTGGTGCACCAAAATATCTTATTGTAATATAATGTTATTCTCATTTACATATGACAAACCAGAATTGGGGATATTAAATTAGGGATAAACTGCTAACATATATAAATAAATCTCAGACATAAAAATCTCACATATTTTATGTTATACCATTCACTAATTCATTCATTCATCAAACACACCCAACTCACCCCTTTGAGTCAAGCACTATGCTCTGCCCGGAGAATACCACTGGGTAGAATAAAATGTTGCTGTTCAGTACTCTGTTCAGAGGAGCCATAGCTAATATCAGATCAGGAAAACAAAATGATAAAATAAATTCTAGAAGTACACATATTCTTTTGTTTTCCTGGTCTGAAGCTAATTCAGTATTTCCAAGAAGAGCAACAGTAAAGGTATGGATAAATACCTGACATAAAAGATACCCAGTGGTGCATTCCAATACAGCCAAGAGAAGCCTTTACAGAAGAAGACCCTTAATACTTTCTTTTGCTCAAGTGTTGAGTTAGTAATTTGTTGAAGTCAAAAATCAATCTTGTAGAGCTGTTATAGGAGCTCACTCTGGAGGAACTTTTGTTATGGGTCCAGTTGAGAATAACACAAATTTCTGTAGAAGCCATATGGCTTGAGTTCAAACATAGACTTTTTTATACTTTGATTTCCTTTTCATGAACAAAAAGGAAAATAGAGGCTAAAGAAAGGTTCAGGGTGAATGCTTTCTACACAAGCATGAACCTGAGTTTGGATCCCAGTTCTCATGAAAATGCTGGGTGTGCAGGAGGTGGAGGCAGAGAATTCTCAGGGCAAGCTGGATACCTTGGCAGCCGAACCAATAAGATGAGGAGAAATCAAGAAAGACACCTAATGTCAACCTCTGGCCTACACGTATACATGCACACACATGCAAATGTACATGCAAACTCATAAACATGCAAAAGGGGGTGACAGTACTAGAAACTGTATTTTTGAAAAAATGTTGATGCCTCCTTACTCTTTCTGCAATAAAAAGTCTAAGGCACATTCTAACAAGGTCACACAGACACAGAAAGACAAATGCTGCATGTACTCCTCATCTGCAGTTCCTAATTGGGATAAACTGGAAATGAGTGCAAATCGTAATAAGCATCAGGATATGGGCATCAAGCTAGAATGAGAAAAGGAGAGAGAAGAAAGAGGGAGAGAGGAGAGGAGGGGTTTCTCGACAGGTTAGAAGAGGGACAGAATATATGGGCTAAGTGGTGTAGGGTATAGAAGGGTGAGAAGGGGATTATATAAAAGTTAAGACAATATGAATCAGTTCCATAGGAACCCTCCTTAAGGCTAGCATTCTGTAAGATATAACCACCAAAAAAGGGGGGACACATTCCAGACAAAAGGTAGAAAAAGCTTAACCTTAAAACCATGGACTGTGGCCAATAAATCCCAGGCCCAGAATTGGGTTGCCTCTGCCCTGAAGAGTGAGCTTTTGGCCATGGAGACCCATGAGGTCCCCAAAAACAATGCAGGCCATTAGCAAAACATTTGATTATCTGCCAGAGCCTATGGTCATAAGATATTGGAATATCATGCTGGAAGAAAAAGGGAAACTAGCACCCTCCTGGCTAGCTCTAAAAGTGCTGGAAAGCCCTATGGAAGCTTCTGGAAAACAACAGTTACCAACAACAGGAATAAGCAGGGGACCTTACAGACTATGATATCAACCAGCTGATCAAGAAGTACACACTTGTGTGAGAGTGGCATACAGACTCTGTTATCAGATTAGACATGAGGCCCACTCAGTGAGAGAATTCATATCTAGTACTAGAAACCAACTCGGAATCCCATTGTCATGAAACTCAAAGACTTCAGAGAGAAGCCCCCTCTGCTCTAAAGATGAGTAGACTTGCACACGAAAAAGTCTCTCAAATAACTTTGCATATCCCTTTTCACCCAAGCTGCTCTCACTCTTGGTTGGAGAATCTATTTTATTTTACAGAAGGCAGAGAAAATGTAGGAGAACCATGATCTATTAACAAGACAAAAAGACAGCCTACTGCCCACCAGGAGATGTGCCACCTCCACCACATCTGCCAGGGCCCAGGAGAAATTGCAGAGGAAACTGGCAACATTAATACTGCTTAGACTGCTAGCCTGACAACTAGCCCCAGGGTGATTGTGACAGACATGGTGTTCAATGATCAATTGAAACCTAACAAAGCAGAAATCCAGAGGATACAGAGATCTCAACACTAAATCAGACTGCCAACAACTAAATTATTGAACTTGTTGAACTTATTTCTCTTGATACTAGGTGGCAAGTGTGGTCTTTATTATCTCTTAGTGATGTCTTACCACAGATTTTTTTTTCCCTTTGAGATGGAGTCCAGGCTGGCCTTATAGCAATCCTCCCCCTTTGCCTCCCTTGTACCACGATTACAAGTGTTTGCTGCTACTCCCAGCTAGAGATTAGTTCTTCTCACAGGCTTTTCTAATTTTTAATATCTTTTTCCTTGTCTGTTCTTCTGTGCCCTTTCCTCATTTCTCTTTCTCTATGTGCTTTTTAAGCATGCCTGTGGGCCCTGCTTGCTGTTTCTCACTGCTACACTCCACCCTGCATCTTTCTGTGTGCACCCAAGTCATCTGCTTCCCTTCACGGTGCCAGAGGCAGATGGCATACCCATTTTGTTGAGTGGGAGTGTCACTCATTGCCAGCCTGTGGGAATCAGAGGGTAGGAAGACTGGAGGATTTACTAGCCCAACAATTTGCAACATTTTAAATATGGTAACTAACAGCTGAAACAGAATTGATGAAGATAAGGGCAAAGAGCCAAGACACATTCACTGTCCTGTCAAATCATGCTTACTCTGTCTTGCTTTAGACTGTCTTCTGTACAATATTATACACACACACACACACACACACACACACACACACACACACACACACACCAAAACTCACGGAACACTATCAGGCAAAATTAAAATAATAAATAAAATTTTGAAGTAATTTAAAAACACAATATAGCTATTGCATTATCCTTTGTGTTCAAGTGAGAATAGTTTAAATTTAAATTATTTAAACACAGTCCTCAAATTCAGTTTGCCAAAGAACCTGAACTTAGATAAGAGAGAAATCAGTTTCAAAATATTCACATTTTTTAATCCATCCTTGGACTTTTTTCCAAATCTTATATTTAATCCAAATCTCATTTATTTTGATCTTTATGAAAATGTATTCCCCACACACTTTTTAAAAACTGGGAACATTAACAATTGTTAGTAATGGGCCAGGCATGGTGGCACATGCCTTTAATCCCAGCAGTTCAAGGCCAGCCTAAGACTGCATAGTGAATTCCAGGTCATCCTGGGCTAGAATGAGACCCCACCTTTAAAAAAATTGGTAGTAATGATGCTAAGAAATTCCAAAAGCTTCAACCATTCTCAGAGAATATAGAAACATCCTTTAGAAACAAAATATTCAAATCTGCACATTCATGTACATGCACATACCAAGTTTACAGTTATAAAGCAGCTCAAAATAGCAAAAACTCTACACCTTATATTGTGCTTTTCTTTTGCTACTTCTAGAATTATTTCAAAAAAAACTCTAAAAACACATTTTCTTAGTAAAAAAATGTAATGAAATTATACAACACTCTATATAGACCATGATAAAACCAACAACATTTGAAGCATTTTCACAGGAAACATACATTGGATGACTTGTGGATAGAAGCATACATTCTCATCTTTGGTATAAATGACTGGTTTTGCCTGTCCATCTGGTTGAAGTCCAACAAACAACCCTGGGCTATTTGTAGATTCCAGGCTTATAGATGCATTTTCCAAGTTCTTCTTTATTTTAAAATGACAGTCAATATCTCCAGTACCCTGTGATCAATATAGCATGACTTCGTAAATGTGAGCACACATAGAAGACAGAACTTAAAATCACTCATTCACAAGAATATAGTTTTCCTTTCTTTTTTGATGATCACAATTAATCTAGAACCTGTTTGTATAAATATACCCTTTTCTACACGATCCAGAAACAGAAATCCTATGATAGGCTCAGGCAAGGGTACATAGAGCTTCATTTAAGAGTGTGGTATACGCTATATTTCATCTGAGTTAATCATAGTTAACATATGAAATACTCTTTTTAGAACACAGAGGCACACATAGCACAATGACAGAAATATGTTCTGACAAATGGGTCACTACTCCAATTTGCTATTGTGTGGACATCACATAATGCATACCAACATACTTGAGATAGCCTCCTGTACATGGGGGGTTGTTTCCTAGGACCATGCAAAGTACTAGACAAAATGCTGCAATCAAGAAATATTGTAGCCAGGCGTGGTGGTGCACACCTTTAATCCCAGCACTTGGGAGGCAGAGGTAGGAGGATTGCTGTGAGTTCAAGGCCACCCTGAGACAACATAGTGAATTCCAGGTCAGCCTGGACTAGAGCGAGACACTACCTCGAACAACATATATATAACAATATATATATATATATATATATACACATAGTAAATGCAAGATGTTATAATGCCTCATACTGTTTCACAGTAAACTTTTCTTAAAGAAGTAGGGTTGTACGCTAAGATATTGTAACTACTAACTAAACACATAAGCCAGCAACATAGTTGTCATAAAGTATTATATACTGTTCATAAGTGTATACACTTTTCTTTCACATAACTGCCATTGCAGGTTTGTTTGCACTAGTATCACCACAAACGTGAATAATATGAATTATGAAATTTCAACTATATCACTAGGTTAGTTCTATATTATGATCTTATGAAACAAGTGCCATTCATGTTGTTTATGATTGACCAAAACATGTAGCATATGACTATGCACTAAAATTGCAGGACAGGGGACAGCTTTTATCATATACCCATTTATGGTTCAATATAAACCAATTTTCCATGTTATAATGCATTTTCCAGATTGGATTTTCAAAAATAAATACATATAAGTGACTCAAAGGCTGAGTAGTAAAATATTCATGAATTAGCAGCCCAAGATGAGTCTACAGTACTCTTCAGATCACTGTAATCACCTCTACCTTTTAAAGATGTTTATAATATTAGAAAATATATCATTCACTGCTTTGACTTAAGAGTTCTAAAAGGTGAGTTCTATGAGAATGAATTAAGGCTTCCAATAGAAATTATTATTTGATTTATAATGGGAAATTATATTCTGACCTCAGCAAAAATGTTGGGTTGCCATCAGTAAGAACCAAGTGCCTGTCTGTGTCTAATCTTATGAATATGAATTAAGAAATTTCTACCTTTTGTTTTTGCTATGGATACAATAACAAAAATGACCTTGATTTGTTCCTGGTTAAGCACAGAAAAGGGCATTTAATAGAAGTGTAAGTGCAGTGGATGGACTCCTGGAGCTTAAAGGACACGTAAAAAAAGGCATCAAATTTGGGAGAATGGGGAAGGATTCCTGAATACTGTGAGTTGTTAAGTAACACCAGGCTGAGTAGAGAGCAACCTTGAAAGTTACCAGGAGTACTGGTGCTTTGCGGGATGCTTCACTGTCGGAACTGATCTGTTTTCTTCATGATTAGACTGTGGTTGTGGGATGCTGGGAGACCACAAATATAGTACTTATCAGATTTTTCCACTATAAACATTCTCCTTTCTCATAAATTTGTCATGCTCAGCCCACACCTGAGGAGTGGAGAATTATACTGGTTTTCCTTGAAGTCAGAAATCTTAAATAATTTACTTGAAATTCATCTACAAAAGAGTTGACTCTTCTCATTTATTTATACCAGTATAGATTCAGAAATATGTATTTCAGACTTTGAGTTGTGATAATATACATCATTATTGTGTTACAAATTTTTCAAGCTCTGGCCAGTGGGAGCTCTTCCAGTTGGCTTCTATGTACATTTGATATCATTCTTAATTAATGATACTGATTTTATTTTTATTTTTTAATTTATGACATTCCAAGATGCTTCAGAATCAGCTATTTTCCAAGCCTTGACTCCTTTTAATAGTAATAGAGACCACTGTCTAGGTACTAAGTCTGTTTCTTACTATTGGAGGAATGAACAATGCTATTAGAAGACCTGCTTATCTTGTGGAAAAAATATGAAATATGTACTTATATAATAATCCACATACATACATTTCTATATGCAAGCATCCAGGTATATATTATGCTGAACATAAGCTCAAAATGATATCTTTAATAGATTACCACGTGGAATATTCTGGTTTCTTCTCATTGCTGATCTATAATATTTTACTCCAACAGTAAGAAATTTTGTTTCTTCATATTCCATCCATTTCTTTGTCTAATTACAGCATAAGTATACATAGTATCAGCATTGTTAACATATACTACATGGAATTAACTTTATTAACTAGAGTACAGTAGTTTCATGTCTTTTGCCTTTAGATTTAACAACCCAATTCATTTCCAATATTTGGATCAGCAACTTGTCTCACCACTCCCTTCATGAAAGTTCTTTCATAGATTTGTATACATGTCACTTGTTAGCATCTGTATAACTTCCTGAGATTCCTGATCCTCCAAAATGGCATTTACCTGCATACACTTACAGTCACTGTTTATGGTGTAAAGTTCTATTGTTTTTAAAAATGCATAATGTTCACCATTTTATGTACCATAAAATTATTCTGTAGAATAGAGAACAATTCTACTATGCTAAGTATCTCCTACATTTCACTTATTTATCCTTTCCTCCATCTCTCAAATATATAGCAATGAAACATGATTTCATTGTGTATTATTTTTCATTTTCAAATTGTCATATAACTAGAATTGCTTGATATATGTTTTTATACTGTCTCATGCTTACCAATATACACTTAAGCTTGCTGTTGATTTTTTTCATTGCTGAGTAATATCATATTGACTTAATGCCGCAGTTCATCCATTTAACAACTAAAGGATATGTTAGTTGTTTCTAGTTTCATGATTATAAATAAGGTTTCTATAAATAAGCCTTTGCAGATTCAACTTTGTGAAAAGCATAAAGTACATGTCTACATTCATTTTTTCATATGAATTTCCAATTGTTCTAATACCATTTATTCAGGTGTTTCTTCCTGTCCTTTGAGTCACCTTTGTTCCACTGACAAAGATCAGTTGGCTATTCTTGCACAGGTATATACCTAGGCTCTCTGTACTTGCATTGACATACATCTAGGCTCTCTGACTGGTCCAGTGATCTCTATGTCCTTTCTTCTGTCAACACCACTCCCTGTAGCTACCACAACTCTACCTTTATAGTAAGTTTTTAGGTGATATTATCTCTCCCCATTGGTTTTATTCTTCTATAATTTATATAAAATTTAGGACCAGTTTGTCAATATCCACACAATTGTTTGCTAAGCTCAGATTGAAATTATATTGAATCTATAGATCATGTTAGTAAGAGCTGACAACCACCTTGAATACTCCAATATATGAACATGGAATGTCTGTCCATTTATTTACATTGCCTTTTATTCCTGTCACAAGTTTTGTAGTTTTGTATAATAATTTCATACATATATTATATATATTTGTCATAGTTTAGATATTCACTGTCCTTCAAAGGCTCATTCATTGAAAAAGAACTCTAATTCCAAAACTGGATTTAATATGTGTAAAACTAAGTCTGAAGGACTGTAAATCATCAAGCTTAATTGTTGAAGCCAATGAAAAGTCAATTTCCATATATGAAATTAATTTTTAAAAAGCAGTCTATGTGTTGTGAGAAGGGGGGGACTTGCAGTAAATGGTAAAAGACAAGAAATTCATTTTGAATTCATTCAAAATTCATTTTTGGTGTAGTAAAGAAATTTAAGGCAATAGAAACAAAGAAATACCTCTATGTGTGTATGTGGGGGGGATCAAGGGCTGAATGAGTTGCCCAAGAATTCTAACTTCCCTTCCAACAGCCCAGTGTTCAGCAACACTAGAGCAACATGAGGCCAAACCTCTCCCCACATTAGAAACTGTTCTCTGGGGGATCTGAGATGATAGCTTCCTAGACTCTCCTCATGAAGAAATGAAGGACACAAACTTTGCCCTGTGCTTCAGTGACCGACTCAGTTACTAAGAAGAGTGACCTGAGGACTTGAGAAAGGGCTGCTGTTCTAGTTTGGCCACAGATTTGGGAACATTAAGACAAGAGACTGTGCTGAAGTCTGAGGTGCCATATGGCCCTAAATGTTAAGACTACAAAATAACTTCATTTGAAACCACTATGATTTTGATATGTTTTCAGTGTGAATGTCAAAAGTTCATGGGTTGGGAACTTGTCTATTAGTGCAGCAACTTGAGTTAATGAAACTTTGAAGATTCTTAGTGTGAGATCCTTAAATCAACTAGAGGAACTATTAAAAGAAAGACTCCAAGAAAGAGAGAGAAAGAGAAAGAAGAATGAAAAAGACAAACCTAAATTATTAGCAATCTATAATAAAATAAAATAATCACTAAACTGGATAGAAATCAGGCTATTCATGCATTATTTTTACTGAAAAATAAAATGTAGCTGAATTAATCATACTAGAAGATATGGACCTCTTGTGTACTTTGGTAAACTGGATCTTTTAAATAAACTCTATTTTATTAAAGTAGTGCAGTTATTCTTGCAAACTAAAGGTTCTCCAGAAATAAGCCCATCTCCTACATAGACCAAATGTTTGGGCTATATTCACAAACATAGCACAGACACCCTATTGCATATTGATGTCATTTTGTACTAAAGAGTTCAAGCAATGGCCTTTGGACTCACACAACTGAAAAATCCTCTCTGAGATACTTCTCTTAACAAAACTAAAATTGGTGCCTACCTCTGTTATTTCTCTTTTCATGCTATGATAATCTGTTTACATTCTATTACCCTTTTTTGTTCTTGTTCAG
>PVHP010050147.1:0-11908 GCA_004024765.1 Zapus hudsonius
TGTGGTATTGAGTGATTATGGTGTTCAGTGTTCTGAGAAAGTCTCTGCTGTGTTCTCCTAGGGGAGGGGGTGGCTAGGTCCTGCTGATGGAGAGCACCAATCATTGACAGCTTTGGAGTGGGCATTCCAAGCATGTGCCGACTCTTTATACTCATGGGGCATTTGAGCCTATCAATGGATCATGGAAGGGGGCCCTGCTACCCAGTTTTACAAATGAACCCATCTAGGCTTGGAGGCAGGTCTGGGCTTATGTCACATTTTGTATTCCCAGTTTTAGGCTTACCCTGATCTTGAGGCCTGGGTCTAGTAACTCATCTGTGATACAAGAATCCCAAGACTGTGAGCATACTGTGTGAGGGAAGAAGGATCGGAGAGATGTGAAAATGACAGATCTTTTGTTTGTTTTTGTTTTGTTTTCAAGTTAGGGTCTCATTTTAAATGAGGTTGACCTAGAACTCACTCTGTAGCACCAAGCTGGCCCCTGGTCTACTTCAGCCTCCCAAATGCTGGGATTAAAGGTGTTCACCACCATACTCAGTAAAATGAAAGATCTCAAAAGCTGAAGGAGCTATTGCTCTGATGAACTGACTGTAGCTAGGACAGATAGGGGCCAAGGGTTTGGCTGGGTGATACAGCCTCTTTAATGGGACTTTTGAGACTAAGTAGAAGGCAGTGGAGCCCATGATGTTCTTTCTCACAGCAGGGAAGGATGGGGCAATCAGAGTCAGGTGGCAGTCCCCTCCCCCAGAGGAAAATAGGAAGAGAGGAGAAACTACTGCCTCACTGAAGAGAAGACCGTCCTACTAGGGACAGAGCCCAGAAGAGATGCTATCACTGAGAGCCTTGTTCCAGTGTACCCCTAGAACAGCCTGGGGGCCCCAGTAAAGGTACCCAGGGAGGGCAAATGGGTCGGACCTCCCCAGTGGTTGATTGGAGGGCTAGGATGGCAGAGCTGTCTTGTCCTGAGTGACCCCAGGCGAGCTGTCTTCTCTCAATGTCCCAGCTGGGAGGTAAGAGTGAGTCCAGTGCCTACATCAGGCATCTTCAGGCCATCCACCTGGTATCACCCAGGCCAGGGCCAGGGATTCCTTGTTGACCTCTCCCTTCTACTCAGTACCCACCCAGCTTCCCAGGAATGTCTTAGTATCACTGGGAGATGATGCTGAGCCCTAGGAAAGGAAAGAGATTGTCTTACTATTATTCTTTTTTAAAAAAATATTTTATTTATTCATTTTTAAAGGAGAGAGAGAGAGAGAGAGAGAGAGAGAGAGAGAGAATGTGCCAGGGCTACCACCTTGTGGGTCTGGCTTATGTGGTTACTGGAGAATTGAACCAGGGGCCTTAGGCACTGGAGACAAGTGCCTGAACCGCTGAGCCATCTCTCCAGCCCTTACTATTATTCTTGATAGTGGGAATAGAAACTCTTGGTGAAGGTTATAGACACTAAATCAAGAACTTTAAAGAGGTAAATTGGGGTTGGCTTTTAAGAGAGAGAAAGAGAGAGAGAACACAGGAAAGGAATAGCTTGGGTAATGCTTAACACTTGAATTTGGATGGTGCTAGATACTGGGGTGGGGATCCTGAGGGTCTGAAAAAGGAAAGGAAAGGGGCGGGGAAGCAATATCCCATTGCTCTTGAGTTACTTAATTACTTTGGGGACCCAAAGCCAGTGATTGGAAGTAAGCACTGTTCTCCACTCCTGCTGGAGCCCAGTAGTCCCTCCGACTCCAGGCACATTCTATAGGAAGCTCCTGGAGCCCAGACAGACTTGTCTCCTTGCACTCTCCCCCCACCCCTTCCTTCCACTGCTCCTTTGTCTCTGAGGACAGGCCCTTCCTGGGCTGGCCTGTGACAGGCCAAGTTACCAAACCAGCCCCAAGCCCAGCTTGGGCTCTCCAGCTTCAGCGACCAGATCTGAAGGAAATGGGGACCAAGGGTTTTGTCTGTCTCCCTGATGGGACCACAGTGGGACTAAATGCCAGGCAGGAAGACTAAAAGACTAATTACAGAAGAAGCAGGTCATATTTGGATGCCAGACCCCTGAGTCGCACTGTTAACCTTTAAACTTGTGAACCTGAACATCACTCCACATCATATTACAGATATATTTTTAAAAGCTTCCAGATCCCATATTACATTGAATTTATATAGACCTACAGAAACTGATAGATTTGTGCTTTAGTATACAACCTTATACTGTTATTTATTTAAATGATGATTAATTTGAATTATGCTGGGATTTTTTTTTTATAAGGGCCAGAAATTTTCTTTCAAGTTTCAAGTATTTCCATAAGCCTGCAAGAAAAATCTCTGGGGCTTTGTGCTTCTATTTTGTGGCGTTGAGGCTGTAGGTGGAGTTAGGTGAGAAGCTGACTGCTTGATCCCCTAGGCCTGCCTTCCTAGAGGTGCCAGATTGTGTGGGCGGCGTCGCCTGGGGATGGTGGGACCGGGTCCCACCCGGCTGAGAGGCTGGATGGCCTTCTTGACTTGCTGGGGAAGCTCCGCCACTTTGGGCCCCTTCCCCTCCCCCAGGCCGGAGAGGACTCTCCAATTGGAGAGCCTTTCATGTCTTTGTTTTTGCAGTGATTAACCCCTCCAAGCGCACTCCGAGCGTGGCTCCAGGCAGCGCGGGGTGGTGGTGGGGGCAAGGGCAGGGCTGGGGAAGGGAAGGGTGTGTGTGTGTGGGGGGGGGCTGGCTCTGGGCTTTGTCGCTTTCTTGCTGCCATAGCGATGGGGCTTTCTAAGGACTGACTTTGATTTTGATTCCCTTTAAAAGAGCCTGTCTGCGCAGTCTCGGGAGCTGAGAGGGCGCTCCGGCTTCATAGCTTTGCCCTGCGCCCCTAGCACTTGGGGACATAAAAAGGACCGGGACCGCCTGGCCAGCAGACCGAGAGAGAGGACCCAGGAACCCAACTTCCCCACTCCAATCTGGGGCGCCAAAGATGGGCACCTGGCCTCTCCTGGGAGCTGTTTCTCCTCTCCCTGAGCCTCCATCCCAACTGGAGCGAGGCGAGCGGTCCAGCCGTGCCAGGCCCAAGGGAGGCCCGAGGTGGGGGGGGGCGGGCACCTGCCGATCATTGCACCTTTGCATGCATTTCACACCTTCTATCCTGTTAGGCGCCCGCACTCCTGTGCCCACGAGGTCTCCTCCTCCCCTTGGTTTTTTATGTCATGTGGATTTAATCTAGTTAGACGATTTTCTGCTTTAAAATTGCATTGTTAACGGCGATTGTTTAAAAGTGGGCCAAGAGCGAGGGCGCCCAATCTTTGAACCCAAAGGGCTGTCTATGCCCGCGCTCCGCGCCCGCGATGCTCGCCACCCACGGCCGGTGCCGAGCAGAGCCCGGAGGGGGAGGGGGACTCGGGGCTTTCTCGCGGCGCTTTCAGGGCCGTTTACCCAAGCGCAAAGAGATGCAAATGCCTCTGCAACATCGCACAAAGCTCTTCAGACCGAGGAGGCCACTTCGGGCCGCAATAGCACTTTAAATCCAGTCCAATTGCCTTCAAGTAGAAGCGGAGTCCGCATGCACGTCTCCAACCCCCACTTTGGCTGGAAGAGGGCGGAGGCTTCCAGGGCCTTCGGATGCCCCTGCCTCTGGGGACTCTGCAACCACTGGCCCAGCGTGCTTGCTTGCTGCCCAAGCTGGTGCCATAGGGAAAGCGTGCCCTGAGGGACCACAGATTCTTCCAGGCCCACATAGGCTGAGCTAGATCGAAATGTTCACAATAGCAAGGGCACACTCGGGCCATAAGGGGGTCACAGTTATGTCAGGGGAGTGAATTATTACAGGACTGCCAAGTGCTGCGCCGAATTCATAACTTGGTACTGGGTGGTGATGGAGGTAAAGTCAAGGGAAGAAGGCACAGCCATGGTTTCTGCAGGCAAGATTCCGTGTCTTCCCTGAGCACTAGCCTGGCCACAAGTCAGCGCCAGGCATTGGGCATTCCTCACCAACAACAGGCCTTGGAACCAACTTCCCAGCCAACTGCAGACACTCAGGATGGTCTGAGCAGACTGACACTGTACACACAAAGGACCTGGCCTGGGCCCATCCCTCTCTTCCCTTTGCAGTGGTATGGGCTCCACACACTGCTTGTGAGACCACAGAAAACTGTGCGGGACGTGTGCACTGTCTGCAATGGACACGTTGGGAAACACTTCCCCAAACCCAATTCTTTCAAGAGCCTTTATTTTCACAACACTAAGCTTTGGGCCCATTCTACCATTGTACAAGTTACAAATGCTTGCTCAGCAGCTGAAGGGCACATTTAATATTTGAAAAGTGAATAAAAATCCATATAAAACAAATATTCAAATAGTTCCCATAGGAACACAAGTAAGTGTGACCCCCATCCCCTAACCTTCCATACTGGTGCATCCGTACCAACCCCACTCTTAAGATACTTCACAACTAGCAGTAACGAAGTTAAGTGGTCCCTCAAATCCCTTAATTCAAGCTACACTTGCAGTTAGAGTTATAAGAATGGGTTCTATACATTGATACCAGCAGAAGCACAGGCTGCCCGGTGACGGCCATCCCACTCTCCTGAGCACAAGACATGGGCAGAGTGTTGACATCCTGCTCCTCCAATTCAGGCGGGAAGCTATGGCTCTGAACATGCTTCACGAGTGGCCTGTCACATTGTTCACCTGTCACACTGGCTGTGACGGGGAGAGATAAGCTTTTTGACTTGAACCCTTCACAGTGGCATCACCTGCTGCGCTGGAGAGAGCACGCCTCCCGCTGGTCCCTTGGGGATGGAGACTCTGTCTAGTATCTCTGGTAGACCCCAAGTATCCCTGCTTATCTTCTAAGCTCACCAGCAGAGAAGTCTAAGGACTGCTAATGTAGTCACTAGCAGACCCCAAAACTCACATGTGGGCCATATGGGATGAGTCTGCACTTCATGACTCTTGGGTCAAGTGGAGAAAGACCCCAGGGCAGCAGAGGAAGAAAATAGGAGAGTTTAGTCACAGACTCAATGGCTGCTCCCCAAGCTGTTACCAAGTGGTTAGCACCTTCAATACAGAGCCCAGCCCTTCCTTCATCCCTGGCCATACAGCCTGAGCTCTGGTCGCTTGGAGTGGTTGAACAGAAGTAGGCACGTGTGGTGGGAGCCACGAATGGTCCTTCTCTTAGAGACCTACTTGGCATTGTGACCTACTTAGAGAGGACATTTGCAGAAGCCCTGTCCTCAGGAAAACTTCTGGCCTGGGGACAAGAATCAAGCAATACTTCAGGCAAAAACCTAGAGAATCACATCTCTGGTCCATGTAGTTTCTGGATCCAGGGATAAATGAATGGGAAAGGAACGTTGGGGGCAGGGAAGTCTCTCAAGCGCCCAGTAGTGACAGAGTCTGGGGTGCCTGCCCTAGATGCAACTCTCTCTCTCTCTCTCTCTCTCTCTCTCTCTCTCCCTCCCTCCCTCTCTTTCTCTCTCTTCTCTCTTCTCTCTCTCCTTTCTCTCTCTGTTGGTCAGTCTCTCAGTCTCTCAGTCTCTGTCTGTCTCTGTCTCTCCTCTCTTCTCTCTCCTCTCTCTCTCCCCCTGCCTCCCTCAGTGTTTTCTGCCACTGCAAACTCCCAGTGAGCTGGCCCCGTCATTATCCCATCTTTCAAATGGGCACATGGGGCTCAGAGTTGCTGTCACTTGGCAAACGATGCACAGCCTGGATTCGAAGAACCGAGGCACACTCTGGAGCCCGGGAGCAATGGGCTCTTAAGTTTGTTACAAATGGGAGTTTCTATTCTTCCCTCACCCCACCTGCACCCGCAGCCTTGGAGACCCTTTCCAAGAGTTAGGGAGACGCGGCCAGCGTCCCTCCCTGGAGGCGCTTCCCAGTCGCCCGCTCGCGGGGCAGGTGCAGGGCTGGGCGGGCGCGTGGGGCGGGGCGGGGGGCGTTATCTCCTGACCGTGGCGGCCCGCACATCTGTTTATCTCCGCAGCCGCCCTGGATTGGATTTCCGATGTTTATCTCCCTCGGAGGAACAGTGCGCAGCCGCTTCGGAGAGCGCAGCTGCCGGCCCAGCAGTGATTGACAGGTGGGAAGCGGGGCCTCCTGTGCCCCCTCCTCCTTGATCTGGGTGGGGGCCGCTCGGCGCCCATCGCCCACCTAGATCCCAGCGCGCTGCAGGTGAGCGTGCGGGCCACCAGGTGCCCCGGGCTCTTCGGGCGCCCGCACCCTCATTAGGGACCATTTAGCGGGGGCCGACAGCGCTGTTGACTAAGTGTCACCGGCGGAGGGGGAGGCGGGGTGGAGGGGCCAGCGAAAAGATGGATGAAATCCTAACGAGTCCATTTCCTGACTTGTCAAGGAGGCAGCCGAGGGGAACCAAAGGAAAACTCTCTCGGAAGTGCCCTCTGGTCCCTGGTGCCTAGGGTAGAGGGAAACCCATTACTCCAAAGAGTTGTAGGGAGAGAGGGCCCTGAGGCCTTAAGGAGGAAGGCTTTAGCAGACTGTGACATCAAAGGAATTGTCCCCACGCTAGGCTCAACCCTTAGCTGGTGTACAGTCACCAGTGTGGCTGTGACTCTTCCTGTAAGTGCTGAGACAGTGCCCAGGATGAATGGGTGCCAGGAAGCACTTGGGTGGGACTTCTTGCCCCTTGAAGAGGTGGCTGAACTGTGGGACTGCAGCTGGTTTACAAGGCACCCAGAACAATGAAAGCAGACGTTTCAACCAACCTTTTTCAGGTCAATTCTCCTCTTATGGCCTATTTCTCCTGGTTTATTACACATGTGGGTGACTTTACCTGATAAATGTGACCAGTCCCGTGGGAAGCTTTCATCCCGTGTGCTCGATTCACCCAGCACCCAGCTTCACTTTCCTGCCCACTTCAGAAAGGCACCATTGGGTGGCCTTCTTTGCTGCGGATGTTGGAGACCTATAACTAAATCTACCACAGCCAATGCCTATTCCTTGTAGTTGTGGTCTAGGGTCTGGAGTGAGAAGGGACTCTGAATGCTGGACGCTTTTGCTGAGGTCTCAAGGTCTAACTAAGAGTGCT
Source organism: Zapus hudsonius (assembly GCA_004024765.1). NCBI lineage: Eukaryota > Metazoa > Chordata > Mammalia > Rodentia > Dipodidae > Zapus > Zapus hudsonius. The sequence continues at coordinate 7,008 of PVHP010050147.1, forward strand.
GGCTGGTCTTAGGTACAAGTTGGCTGTGTGGATGGTGCTGAATCTTCAGTGATGAGCCATAGGCCCTGGGGTTTTTTTCACCCAGACCACAATTTTGAATACAAGATGTGTGCCAGGCATGTTTCCTTTCCTTTCAGGGTCCTCAGCACTCATCACCAGCCCCACATACAGCAGATCCTGAGGAACCAAGCAGACAAAAGGAGAAACATCCATGGAATGAGGATTTGCATGGAGATGGGTTTCTGCCCCAGAACTAGTACCTAGCAAAAGAAAAGAAGAAAAAGGAAACTAAACAAGTCAAAAATAAGTCCTTCCTTAACAATAATGATTTTATAAAAAATTTTATTTTTAATATTTTTATTTATTTGAGTGTGTGTGTGTGTGTGTGTGTGTGTGTGTGTGTGAGAGAGAGAGAGAGAGAGAGAGAGAGAGAGAGAGAGAGAATAAATATGGACACTCCAGGGGCCTTCACCCATTGCAAATAAATTCCAGATGCATGTGCCACTTTGTGCAATTGGCTTTATGTGGGTACTGGGGAACTGAACCCAGGCCATTAGGCTCTGCAAGCAAGTGCCTTTAACTGCCGAGCCATCTCTCCAGCCCCCATGTCTGTTATTTGACTCATCCTATCTCAATCTCCCAAGCAGTAAATATTTTTGTCTCTGAAGAGATCCCAGTGGCCTCTTACCAAGAGAGAGCTGCAAAAGTTATAATTGGATCTGGTCTGTCTTGAGATGTAATCAAGAGGGGGAAGGGCAGGAATTGAACCACTTAGAATTGGTAGTCCTAGAGCTTGTTAGAAAACAGACTTAACTGAGGCGTGGAGAGAGGGGTCTGAGGAAGAACTGAGTAGTGGGCAACAAAGCTCTCCCCTATGGAGCCTTTGGGACATTTGCTCTCAGAAAAAAAACAAAACCCACATGCAAATTGGCCTGGCACAATTCCCGGCCCTGCCTGAGAGCTGAAGCCCAGGCTTCCTGTGCCCTGTGCAAAGGCTCCCTGGGAATGGTGCCTCACTCTGACTGTTGGTTCAGCGCTCTAGGCTGCTGGGTCACCTCCACCATTTAGGCCACAGTATTGGTCTGGCTGGGACAGCTTCCTCTTCTCCATCTCATTGTGACAGAGCTCTATTGGACCATCTTTCAGTGGAAACAAGAAGACAAAAGCTGGCCCTCTAAGGACAAGCTTCTCTTTCTAAATGTTTACCCTGCAGCCCTGGGGATTAAGCAGCTAGGCTCCCTTTGTGCGGAGCTGCAGAGCCAGAAGTCAATGACCCTCAGCCCACTGTGTTTGACCTGGCCAGCGGTTCAGGCCTCCCATCCTCAGCCCTGAAGGGCTGGAGCATCTGCCGTGGCCCACACAGAGACCCAGGCGGCCCGGTTCAGATCTGTTACTGGTGGGCTGAAGCAGTGCAGACTTTTTTTTTTTTTTTGTGGGGAGTGGGAGGACTGGTCTGAGCTGCTAGGGGAGCTCTCCCTGCAGGGCTCTGGCTGGCAACACATAAGAGGCGGCTGGCAGCAGAGGTTTATTTTCTTTCCTTGGTTGTTTGAGCTGATGTGAAGTATTTCTTACCCCCCCCCAAAAAAAAAGACTCATGTGTTGAGGCTTGGTTCTTAGCTGGTCAAGGTAATTGGCCACCAGACAGCATTCTAAGAAGGTAGTAGAAGTCAGGAATGGGGTCCAGATGGAGGAACAAGTCGCTGGCAATGTGCGTACCTTGTCACTTGGAAGGCAAACCTTGTCACTGTCATCCCCCATTCCTCTCTGTCTCCTCACATGCTTCCTGCCATGACATTGTGCTTCCCTGAGGATTAAAAGCAACAGAGCCAGCTAACCCTCAACTGAAGCCCCTGAAACTGAAGCCAGTATAAATTCCCCCTTCCTTAACTTTTAAATTGTAGGCTGTTGCAGTCCCTTCTCATTGCTGAGACAGAATACCTGACCAGAAATAACTCATGTGAGGAAAGCGTTTATTTTGGCTTGCAGTTTTGAGGGGGAGCTTCAGTGTGGATGCAAAAACATGACAGAGCAGACAAATGAGTGTCACATCTTGTCACCACAGCATGGAGGAAGCAGCAAAAGTGATCTTTCTCTGAACATCTAGTGGGCTGGACACATAAACCTCAAGGTCCACTCTCCCCAGTGACACACCTCCTCCAGCAAGACTCCACTTCTCAAAGGCCCAACAACCTTCACAAATGGCCAGCAGCTGGGGATCAAGTATTCAAGACACATGAACCTATGGGGGACAAGTCATTCAAACTACCACATTTTATCACTCCCACAGAATGGTCAAGGGCTGTTTGAGGATTAAGAGGTAGTTTCCAAGCACCTTAGGAGACCATTGCAGGGCAGTTGGTGACATGTGTTTATTGAATACACGACATGTGCTGAGCATGTTTCCTTTCCTTTCAGGGTCCTCAGCTCAGCATCAGCCCAACATACAGCAGATGCCGGGGAGCCAAGCAGACAAAAGGAGAAACACAGAACAGTCACAGAAGGAGTCACGTGGAGAAGGTTTCTTCCGCAGCACTGAGCTCCATGTCTTAGTTTTACTATGTGAGATTTTGACTTAACGTGCTAGGTAGGTTGGGCCTTTTTGTATCTGTTGAAGGCATTTTCTGGGTATAACCAGACGTGACCTGAGCACCAGCCAGGAGTCTGTCTGGTAGTTGAGGTAGTTGTGGGCCCATTTGTAAACTCTGGGTCCCCTCAGGCAGATGTCACGTGAGATTTATCTGGGTGCTGGCTGTGGGTGTCAAAGGGAATAGAAATATAGTCTCTGCTCCCAGGGGCTCTAAGCAGAGGCAGGAAAGTGGGGAACCCTCATACACAGTGGCCATAGCAATTGGAGAGGTGAATCCCTGGAGCCTGGGGAAATGACAGTTCAGAGGTGACATTGTAAAGGAAGGGTTGGGAGTGCCATGAACACAAGGCATAGTGTCATAGTGGAGTCATAGTGTGTCATAGTGGAGTCATGGTGTGTCATAGTGGAGGAACAGCCCAGGCAAAAGCCTAAAGTTACAGAAAGCATTCTATGGAGAAGGGACAGAATCCAAAGACAATAAAGGAAGATGGGGCTGGAGAGACTCTAGGGAGTCTAAAGTTCTTTTCTGGTAAGATTTTTATTCTAGCGCTCTGGAAAGGTTTAAATAAAAAGCAGTGTTTCAATCCTGTCAATGGCCTTTGGGGGGCTGGGGGGAAGAGCTGTTGAGAGCCCTATCAGGAAAAAGAGAGAAAGGACAGAGTTGGTGACCCAAGTCAGAAAGAAGAGAAAAACCCAATTCAGGGCCCCGATGTCCAGGGTAGAAACTGTGACTGCAGGGTGTGTTTGGCATGACCCATGGGCCCTCCTAGTTTTACCTGGAGGAGTCTGAAGTCCCTTCTCTGGTTGTCATTGTGCTACTCCAAGGGAGGGAGGCCAAGGGGGACGATACTTCTCTACTGTACTACAAAACCAAAGGAGAAGGGATGGGATTTCCTGACCGTGGCTTCTGTCTCCTGATGGTGGAAGGGAGAAGAACACATTTGCAGGAGAGAACACCAGTGGCTTTCTTCCTGTCTCCCATTTGAAACGACCCTCCATTTATTCCCAGGATCTGCTCCATTTCTGACTCAGAGTACGTGGGATAGAGACATCAGTTGTACAGCTGGCTTCCCCTGGAGACCAAAGCCCGGAACTCACGAGCCTCTACGTCCTCTGCACACATACAGCCAGCTCTTTCAACAGGCTCACGGTAAGTGGATGGATGGTGTTGGCAAGGAGACCCAAGCACTGTGTTCAAACTCCTTCTGCAAAGAAGGTGTTCTCACACACACTTCTGCCAGACAAGAAAAGATGAGACCTCCACTTGCGTTCTCAGTCAAGTAGCTTGGATCTTGGTCAAAAAGGGAGACACATCTGGTATGTCCACCCTGGAGATTTTGAGACAGAGAGGCTCTGAGGCCAGCCTGCAAGGGTCTTGTTCTGGCTCACTCCATTGGAAGGGTGGTTGGAACCCCCTAATTGGCCAGGTAGAGACAGGTGCCTCTACTCTACTCTACAGCTGGCCCCCTTTCCTGGGTCTGAGGAAGCAGTGTGGGGAGAAGTGTTGGGGTTTGGGGGGATTGAAGAAATCTGAGATTCTTATATTTATTTCTGAATCAACCATCTACTGAGTGTTTTCCAGGCTTATAAGACCAAACCGTGGAGAATCCTTCTTAACCTCTCCCAGGCTGCTCTGGGAGTCATCAGAGAGGTGACGTGGCATCAGGAGATGGCGGATGGTTTGAAGTTGGATTGATTTGATGAAGGCTCTGCTCCTTTCTTCACCCTGCCTTTTGGTCCCTGCCCACCTGAAGTGCTATGCAAGCCAGGCGTGGTGGCACTAATCCCAGCACACAGGAGACAGAGGTAGGAGGATCACCGTGAGATCGAGGCCAGCCTGGGACTACATAGTGAATTCCAGGTCAGCCTGGGCTAGAGTGAGGCCTTACCTCAAAAAACAAAAAAACAAGAAAATAAAATAAATAAAGTGACATGTATGCTGTTTACCCGAGGACCCAATGAGTCTATCTATAAGCCAGAGACTTTACAAACTGTAGAGTGAGGGGCACCGGCCATTTGTTGATGGCGAAACAGGGCCTGAAGAGCTGGCATTAGACTAAGATACGTCACTGTAGCTGTGGGACCTGAAGACAAATGTCATCACTGCTTTTCCTCATAAGTGTTGGTGACAGGGGAACTGGGAGGTAGCCTTGGAAGCTGACCTTTGGTTATCAATTAATTTAATCCCACTGATTACTGAAGGGAATGGGGGAGGGGAAGAAGCCAGCACCTGCTGCCCCACCCCCAAGCCCTGCATCCTGGCTTGGCCTCAGGGTCTGACAAATGTCTTTTCTCATAGGAAAATAAAAAAAAA
>PVHP010050148.1:0-11902 GCA_004024765.1 Zapus hudsonius
CCCCCAATACTTCTGCCTCCTGAGTGTTGAGATTGAAGGTGTGTGCCACCATGCCCAGCTGGGAAAATATTTTAAATTGAGCAGTGTCAGAATTGGTGGACAGCTAGCTTTTAATCACAGTGATAAAATTTTCACAGGAAATTATCCCAGAAGTGGAAAATACTAATTTGAATGTTTTTATCCTGGAAAGAGATTAATAAATTGGTGGTATTGATTCTTTTGTTTAAGAAATGAAATGCTAAGAGAAATAGGCTGGTTCTGATTTTTAAAAAAAAATGTGTGAATTCCAGGTCAGCCTGGGCTAGTAGAGTGAGACCCTACCTCAAAAAACCAGAAGACAAAGTCTTATTGAGATATAATTTACACAATTTCACTGGTTTGATAGTATAGTTGAATGAGTTTGAAGAATAGTTTATAACCTGTCCCCATAGTGATAGAAAACATTTCCAGGGCTTCAAAAGTTTCCTTGTTCCCTTTTGTAGTCAGTCTTTTTCCTCTTTGCTTTTTATTACTACAGTATGTTAACAGTTTAATAAAAGTGTTTAAACACTCCACCCAAAAATCTTGTTTAAGTGCTAAGCAGCTACAGTAGATGTCAAATTTTATCAATAACTAAACAAGGACTTTGGTGTTATTATTACTTATCCTTTAAGGAACATATTCTACATGGAAACCATGTCAGAATACTTCCCAGTTTGCAGTCAAATCTTTTTTTTAAAAAATAATTTTATTTATGAGAGGGGGAGGGAAGGAGGAGGAAGGGAGGGAGGGAGAATGAATGTGAGTGAGTGACTAAGGGGTGTGCTAGGGCCTCCTGCTACTGCAAATGAACTCCAGACACATGTGCCACTCACTTTGTGCATCTGGCTTTATGTGGGTACTGAGGAATCGAATCCAGGCTTTCAGGCTTTGCAAACAAATTGTCTTTTACTGCTGAGCCATCTTCCCAGCCCTGTAGTCAATTCTTTATCTTTACTCTCAGTCCCTGGTAACTACTGATCTTTTTGACTATTTTTAGAATTTCATATAAGGGCTGCGTGGGCGTCGGGATCCCCAGCACCGTGTAAATAAATGCTGGGCATGTGGGTGCTTGTAATCCCAGCACACAGGAGGCAAAGACAGGGAATCCCTGGAGCAATCTGGCTGACTAGACAGTTAATCAGTGACCTCTAAGCTCAAGTGAGAGTCCTTGTCTCAGTCAGTAGTCTCCTCTTTGCTAATGGAGAAAGAGACCCTGTTGTCAGCTTCTTGTTGCTGTGCTGAGAAGAACCCGACCAAAAGCTGCTTGTGGAGGAATGGATTTATTTTGGTTTACAGACTGAAGGGGAAGCTCCATGATGGCAGGGAAAACAACGGAATGAGCAAAGGTTGGACATCACATCTGCCACAGCACTACAAACAGTTGACAGGAAGGTGTGTCAAAAACTGGAAAGGGGGAGCCGGCTATAAACCCCATAAGCCTGTTCCCAACAACACACCAACACACTACAAGGTTCTAATTCCAAAACTGCCATCAGCTGGGGATCAGGCTTTCAGAACACATTAAGTTTATGGGAAACACCTGAATAAAACCAGTAGAACCTGCTCCCATAAAATAATAACTACATATTATGTAAAATGCAATGCATTCAGCTCAACTTTAAAAATCTCCAGTTTTTTATCCATCCCAACAATATTCAAATATTTCATAACCCAAGGTCTTTTCAACTGAGCCATAATACTAAAAAAAAAAAAAATCCTATAATGGCACAGAACAAATTCACACTGCAAAACATAGCATTGGGCATAGCAAAGACAGATTGAACCAATACAAGATTTAAAACAGACAGGGCAAGTATCAAACTCTATCTCCAAGTCTAATAATTCTAACCAGTGAAGAGTCTTTGGAGTTCTAATTCTGCTCCTCAAGCTAGGCTACTCACAGTCTGGGAAAGCTTCATCAGGTGCTGGCAGCTCTCCTTGGCAGCCATCCCATAGTCCTGGCATTTCTCTGGGTTTTCACTGCAACCCACAGTTCATCCTCATGGCTCCATTGGGCTTCCATGCAGGCAATCCAACACATTGTTTGAGAAATTATAACCATTGAGATTGGGCCAGGTGATCTGACAGTAGGAAGAATGTGGACTCTTTGAAGTAAGTGGCCTGAATGCTGAAGTTTTCCTGCTCTTCAAAGTTGGCTTTGTTTCCTCCTGGATTAACAAAGTTGGTAGCCCACCTAGTACTGTGAAGTACAACAAATGCAGGAAGAGAAGGTCATTGGATGTGCAACATTGTTTAGATTTTTGGAAATGGCTATGGATAGTGTGAAGCTGGTTTCCTTGGGTCTGTTTTCAAGTTCATTGACCCTTCTGCCTCTTTTGATATGTGATCTGCTTAAGTCTATCTGGTGAACATTTCATTTAATATACTTCTCAATTCTAGAATTTTCACTTGTTTTAGGCTATATCTTGGCCGAGACTCTCCGTTTGTTTACTAAAATTTTATTTTTCTGTATGTCCTTGAACTTACATATAGTATCTGCTTAGAAGCTGTTGCCTGCTGATTTCCTCATTTTGATATTGCAGGATTTGATTTTTACTTGCTGCTCTTTCTTGATAGTGGACTACACTTTCTGCTTTCTATGTATGCATAGTAAATTCTGATCATATTATTATACATTGTGTATCTGGATTCTAACCAGTTTTTGCTGTGAGAAAATTAGTTGAAATTAGCTTTCTTGACAGGATCATCCAGAATCATAAAAGTTAACTTTTGGAGTTATAGTTTTTGGTTTTGGCAAATGTACAATGGCAGATATTCACAATTATTTAGTAGTGGATCTTGGCTTTATACTTTATTACTGTGTATCTGTGGAAAATTTAGAAGCCACCTCCAGCTCCCCAATCCCATTGTCTGTCTTAATAAATTCTGTATCACCCCCCCTTCCTTTGGGTGACTCTCCCATGGGCTCCTATTGGAGAACACAGTCCCTAATTCTTTATTTTATTTTATTTATTCATTTTCAAGCAGAGAGTGAGAGAGAATGAATATGCACCAGGGCCACCACCTTGTGGGTCTCCTCTAATGTGGGTCCTGGGGAATTGAACCCAGGGCCTTAGGCACTGGAGGCAAGTGCCTCAACGGAATGGCTGAGCCATCTCTCCAGCCCCACAGTCCCTAATTCTGAAATAATATTTCTCAGTGTCTCAGCTTAATGCCTTATGTCCAGTATCTCTCTGAGTGGCACAGTCTGAACTCCACTTGTCTCTTAACCTTGTACAGCTGCCCTCTGGTGAGCTCATAGGGACGTGTTTCCTGCACCTGTGAGACTTGTTGTCCTTGGCCAAGGACTTCTGGTTGCTAGCTCCTTTTTCTCTGTGTCCTGTTCCACCATAGCTGTACTATTTGTGAACTTAGATTTTTGCTTGTGTGCTAGTTCTTCATGCTGTGGATTCAGTGAACTGGGGGTGATTATGATGCTTGCCTTGTGAGTTTTCTTCTTAGGGGTTACTGTTCTGTGCTGCATATTGTCCAGTGCTTGAAAAATGATGCCTTAATGTTTTGACTAATTTATATTAATCATTCTTAGTGACTGGAACTTTCCAATTTTCCCTTGCCCTCAAATATCCATGTTTTCAAAAACAAAGGAAACCAGAACTTCTTGTTGCTGGGATAAAGCACCCGACCAAAAACAGCTGATGGGAGGAAAGGTTTTTTTTTTTTTTGTTTGTTTTTGTTTTTTTTGTTTGTTTATAGTCTTGAGGAGAGTCTTCATGATGGCAGGGGAAAGCATGGCATGAGTTGTATACTATGTTAGTATATAGCTAAAAGTTTGGCCACTTTTCAGTTTTAGACTTAAGTGTTGATTTTTCATTACCAGAAATAACATTGGTAAATAGTTGCACATTTTTGTTAGCATCCTTTTGGTTCTCTTATCATAAATTCCTTGAAATAGGTATATCATGGTGCCATGGTTTGATCCAGGTGTCCCCCACAAACAAATGAATGTGTTCTGATTGATCGATCCTCAGCTGATGGCAGTTTGGGCTTTACAACCTCACTGGAGCTGTGTTGTTGGGGGCAGGCTTATGAGGTTATAAGCCAGCTTCCCCTTGCCAGTGTTTGGTACACCTTTCTGCCACTGTTTGTGGTGCTGTGGCGGAGGTGATGTCCACCCCTCTGCTCATGCCATCATTTTCCCTGCCAGGATGGAGTCTCCCTTTGAGTCCATAAGTCTAATAAGCCCATTCCTCCACAAGCTGCCTTTGTTTGGGTTCTTTTCTGTGCAGCAACAGAGTAGGTTGACTGCAACATATGGTATACCTCTTAAAGGCTTTTTGAAACATGTGGTAAAATAAACTTTTGAATACTTAAGCATTTCTTCATTTGAATGTAGAATATAGATGATAATAAGGTCCATGGGCTTTAGGCATTTGCTTTCTTTTGAACACTGTCAGTTTAGTTTTGGGTGAATGTAATATATCTAACAGCAACATTGCTTTGTAATGCAGATTTGTAGCATCTTTCTTGTCTTGTAATTAAGCTTAAAGTTTGCTAACACATCTAGGTCTGGTCTGAAGTGTAAATTTTGCTGTTGGATTACATGCAGAATATATGAATTTGGCATATTTAAGACAGAAAGGAGATAGGTGTCTATTATTATTTTAATTGTGTATATTTATTTGTATGTGTGCAGGCCAGAGGATAACCTCAATATGTCTCCCTGGAACATCATTTACCTTGTTTTGAGATGAGGTCTCATTGGCTTGAAGCTCATCAAGTAGGCTAGTGGTTGGCCAGTGCCTCCTAGGGATTCTCCTGTCTGCCCCTTTACAAGTGCCTGCCACCATGCTCAATGTTTTTATGTGGGTCTGGGGATCAAACTCAGGTCCTCATGCTTTCGAGGCAAGCGCTTTTCCCACCGGGATATTTATCTCCCCAGCCCTGTTAGGTGTCTTTCAAAGTAGATTTTATTACTTCGAGCAATTTTAGGTTCCTAGCACATTTGAGCAGAAAGTGCAGTTGCTGCATGCCTCCCTCTTCCATCACCAACATCCTGTACCAGGTTTAATTAACCTGCCTTGACATATTATGGTCATCCAGAATGGACAGTTTACATTAGTCACTCCTGGAGTTGTCTATTCATTTTTTATTTTTTGCAAATGTATAATGATTATCCATGATTACCCATGATTATCATATTATAGAAAATATATAGAAAATACATAGAAATTTGTTTATATCCTTCTCTTATCCTAAAGACTATTAAGTCTTTTTCACTGAGGTGTCTTTAGTAGGTCTTGTGAAAAATAGATTGTTATGTATACTGAGTTTGAAGATGTGTGGAGAGATGTGAGAAACAGGTGATCATCTGTAGTTGTTTTAGCTTTCATCTTGAAAGATCCACTTAGGGACTGAAATAGGGAGAACTGGTTTGAAGCAGTGAAATCAAGGAAAATACTGGAGTACTAAAAATCTCCCAAGTATTTTAGCATAGTAGAATGAAAACATGCTCACTATTTTTTATACAGGATGTAATTTCTGTTTAAAATCTTACAGTATGGGGAGATGACTCAGAAATTAAAGGCATTTGCTTGCAGTCTGCTGATCCATGATTATTTCCTCACTGCCCATGTAAAGCCAGAGGCACAAAGTGGCACATGCATCTGGAGTTCATTTGCAGCTTCGAGAGGCCCTGGCAATCAATCTTTTTCTCTCCTCGCAAATAAAATTCAAAGAAAAAAAAATCTTAGGGTAATGCTAAATTGAAAAAGGATTTATAATTGTAGGTAGTTAGCAAGTGCTAGCATTTATAGATATTTTGATGAGATGTACAGAGAGTACTCTTTCATTCAGTTGCCTTTATCAGTATTTGATTAGGTAGTTTGCATTTAGAATAAATCATCCTGTGGGATTAATGTGGGTGAATTGCATCACTGTGCTCCATTGTACCCTTGAAGCATATTTGCCAAACTTGCCTTTGAAAGTCTCTATTTATTTACAGTTGCCTGTTACCTGAGGCACCTATCTTTTTTTAATTTAAATTTTTATTTGCAGCCTTCATAAACACACAAAATACTATGATTGTAATCTTCTCCCAACACCCTTCTTTGTCCTGTCCTCCCTTCCCTTATCCCCCTTTCACTGAATCCCTTTTTTCCAACTAGTCCCTGCTCTATTTTGATGTCATCATTTTTCCTTCTTTTATTGTGCAGGTCTTGTGTGTAGGTAGCATCAGCCACTGTGAGGTCATGGATGCCAAAGCCTTGTTGTGTCTGGAAGACAGTATTTCAAAGCATGCCTCTACTTCCTTTGGCTCTCATATTCTACAATGGTCCCTGAGCCTTGGAGGGTATGATAAGATGTCTCAGTGCTGAACACTCCACTGTCTCCTCTTCTCAGCATTTTGATGAGTTTGGAGTCTCCCAAGTGGTCACTGCCATCTGAAAAGAGAAGCATCTCTCACCAAAAGTGAGAGTAGCATTAATATGTGGGCATAAACATTTCAAGGGCAGTTTGGTGGGCATAATACACCCATGTAACCAACAACAATAGTTTCCCCCTTAGAGCTTGTAATCTCCCCAGCCATAGACTTAAAAAAATAATTTATTTGAGAGAGAGTCAGATACAGAGAGTGTGAGTATGGGTGTGCCAGAAACGAACTCCAGACATATGCTCTATTTTGTGTATTTGGCTTTACGTGGGTGCTGGGGAATTGAGCCTGGGCCATTAGACTTTGCAAGGAAGCACCTTTAACCACTGATGTGAGAGGCTGTACTCCTGTGCTACTCTCACAAAATTAGGGATTTGTTAGCTTTTCCTGCTATTTTTGGAAACTCCTGAGAACCTTAACTTTACCTTTTAAGTCCCAGAATGAAAAACATTCACAGTTCACATGTTTTAATCTTTGTAATTTGGAGCAATTTTCTAGGTGATGAGTTTAAGGAAAATTGGAATCTGACAACCGGGAGAAATATTTCCCCTGCCTATATCTAGTTTTGGTGTGCATACAGTACCAAGAGATGTTGCGGAATGATGCGCCGCTCATGAATGGCTGCTGCTCACGCTTAGCTTTAGAACTTCATTTAGATAGAGGACATAATATGGGAGCTTCTCTATGTAAAACAGGAAAGCAGACTGGTATGTGTCTATCATAAAAGGAGGGAGGGAGGAATCCAAAGGTACTTGAGCACCACTTTTTATGATATCCTCAAAGGATCTGTGTGGGGAGGGGAGATAAGGTAATTTTGCTTTGGGTCCTTAAGGAAAAGTCTGTGATGTGGGGATTTAAGTAAGCTGTTTTCTTTTCTAAATTCTAGGTGAGGATTATGAAGATGAGGACCTAGTCAACTCTGATGAGGTTATGAAGAAACCATGTCCAGTACAGATTGTCCTTGCCCATGAAGATGACCATAACTTTGAGCTTGATGAAGAAGCTTTGGAGCAGATATTGCTTCAGGAGCACATACGGGATCTTAACATTGTCGTGGTATCTGTAGCAGGAGCTTTTCGTAAAGGGAAATCATTTCTCCTGGACTTCATGCTTAGATATATGTATAACAAGGTGAATAATGTCTTTTAAATTGAACCAACTAAAACAGAAAACACTGCCACTCAACTCTTAAAAAATGGACAAAAGCCAAAATTATGTCAATTTTAAAGAAATAGGTTATTTCATAGACCTTCTCTATGTAAGACTGCATTGTAAGCTTGCTTGAGCTTTTGGTTCCTCTTTCTCTGTAATTTCTTCTGGGATATAATACATATTCATTATGTAATTGAGCTTCTATGTTCCATCCATCGTAGCCATGACTTAAATAACATAACAGTATGCTTTGAGAGTCTCTGAAGTACTTTACTATGTATCATCTCCCTTGCTTAAAGTGGCTTCTATAACTTTCCATGTATCTGAGTCTCATTGCTTCTGTATGTCAAGTAAGCTATTACTTTTAAAATATGCTTATTTATTAGAGAGCAAGAGAGAATGAGAATGTGAGTTAGAGAGAGAATGGGTGTACCAGGGCCTCCTATGCACTGCATATGTGGATCTGACTTTATGTGGGTACTGGGAATTGAATCTGGGCATCAGGCTTTGCAAGCAAGCACCTTTAACAGTGTAGTCATCTCTCCAACCCCTAAAGAAGCTATTATTTTTGCTATTCTTAAGAGTATGTCATGTTCTCTCTCAAACCTTGCTATTTTCTTGGTTGATATTTTCATATTTCATGTCTGTATGTATATAACTCTCATAGTACAGATCATGTATTTTAGTGGTAATGCTTTATTTTTTTCTGGCTAGTTTACTGTTCGGAGACAGAGACCTCATCTTGATTATGTATCTCCAACTCCTAGCAAAATTGTCTTATTTGATGGGTATCTTCCTCCCTCTATACGTTTTCACTTTTAACTTAAAAAAATTGTGTGTATGTGAGAAAAAAATATATATACAGAGAGAGAGAGAGAGAAAGAAGAGAAGAGAATGGGTGTGTTAGTGCTTCTTGCTGCTGCAAACAAAACCCCAGACACGTGCCACTTTGTGTATCTGGCTTTACATGTATATTGGGGACTCAAACCCAGACTGTAGGCTTTGCAAGCAAATGCCTTTAACAACTGAGCCGTCTCTATAGCCCATATTTTCACTTTTAAATTATACCAGACAGTTGTTATTTCCCCCCTTTTCCCTAACTGGCTTTCTTCTCTGAAGAAAAGCAGGGTGAAAAAAAATCATTTGAATCAGAATGTTTTTCTAGCAGGTAGAAGAAGTTGGGCTGAGGGAATGGGAATTTGATAGGGAGCAAGAAGGAGGAAATGAAAATTTTAGTGGGACTCTTCTGTGAAGTTGCTTCATGCAGATGGATGGATGTTTGACATTCAGAAGCCACATGAGGACACTAGAAGTAACATTTTAACAGAACCGTGTAATCACCTGAACATCTGTCTATGACTTCACTCTAAATCAGATCTGTATGCATCTGTCTTGGAATAGGACATAAGGTAAACATTCCAATTGGCTTTCCAGAAAACTTTGCAGAACATTCTTTTCATAGAAATCTCTTCAGGTATTCTCAAATCTACTTGAGTATCATGAATGTATTAATAATATTTTAATATTTAGCAGATTAAAAAAGATGTGTTTTTAAATTTTCATTTAAGATTTGTTTCTGAAATAGAAAAATGTATGAATAGTGGCATATTTTTGTGTTTTAAGTCTGTACACTTTAAGGTAATAAAGATTTTCTGTACTTTGAGGTCCTCTAACTCCTTAGATTAGTTTTTGTATATTGCATCTGTGTCTAAGCTGTTCACTGCAAATGCATTTGATTCTAAGTAGGTCACACCAGTAGGTAGAATGTTAGGAGGGGAAGGAAACTTAGAACACTTGTCTAGGAATGATAGATAAGCTTCACCTCAAGTGCCATTTCTATTTCAATCTCTGGTTAATCAGTGACTGTCCTGAGTGGGAGAAGTACCCCACATCTGCTGTATATTCAGAATCACAGAACTAATAGATCTCCTTCTTTACTGGATGAGGTACGGAAGCCATGAACAGGTTATAATAGCCTAAGGTTGCACACCTGCTTAGTGGCTTCTAAGTTGAAATATCTTTTCTTCATTTATAGTTTTCATATAGAATTTATGATGTTACTTTATCCTATTAATCACACACACATGCACACTCAAAGGTATGATTTACAAAAGTCTACTAATTTCTGAAGTCTTAAAACTCATGAATACATGAAAAAAACTTTGTTTCTTGCTCTTTTTCAAGAAAGGAATGTATTTAGAGGAAGAATGATGTTTAAACATATTTCTAGGTTACTTTAGGGGAGGGTGGATTTTTACAGTTTATTGGCCATCTCTTGAGACATCAGCATCATGGCAGATCAAGTCACTGCAGACTCTCTCTCTCTCTGCTCCTTTGGCATTTTGTCAGCACTGACATTGACCTTGGCAGTGCTCCTAACTTTCTTCATTCTGTTCTTGCATCCTTTCACTGTTTTCTTGAGTTTTTTCAATTTTAATTTTTATTTATTTGCAAGCAGAGACAGAGAGAATGGGCATGACAGGGCCTCTAGCCACTACAAACCAACTCTAGATGCATGCACCACTTTGTGCATCTGGCGTTACTTGGGCACTCAGTCGTTGGATTGTGCAGGTGAGCACTTTAACTGCTGAGCCATCTTTCCAACCCTTCTTGAGGTCTTTTTCTTCTCATACAGACCATGTCTTGCAAGTCCGTGTTTGGGCTCATTTTTCTTTGCATTATCTGAGGAATCATAAGTCATTCGAAAGCCAGTTCACCAAAATGGGTTGTAAATCCAAATGTAAATTTGACATCTGGTTTGGTCTTGTGCATTTTGGCTAGTTTTTCCCAAATTTGTGTCTTGGGTACTGTAGCCTTCCCTGAGTGAAGTACATCGGCCATTTGTTTCCTCTGAAGCAGTTGGTTGATCATGAACTTCCTGGTCCAGGTGGTTACTGTATCATCAAGATGGCTGTGGTCCTCAAACAGCAAGGAGGAAAAAGGTCTAGGGTTATTTTTCTTGTGGTGTCATTTACCTGAAATTTATTTCATAAACTTAGTATAGGCTGTGAATTTTTTATTTTATTTTAGAAAAGTCTTGCTCAGTATTCCAAGTTGGACTTGAACTCATGATCCTCTTGCCTCAGGCTTCTGAGTGCTGGGATAACAGGCATGGGCCCCACCATAGTCAGCACCAACAGACTTTTATGTAAGTGTACTTTCGTAACTATGGCTTCTTAGGTCAAGACATGACACTTCTATTGTAGAAGATTTACTTGTCCCGCTTCCCAGTTATATATTGTCAGCTGTCAGGGGTTACTATTCTGAGTTCTGTCACCATGGATTAGTTTTGTGCATTTTGGAACATCACATAAATGTAATCAGAGTATGAACACTTTGTGTCTGGTTTCTTTCATTCAACAGTAAGCCCAAGAGACATTATGGTGAATGAGGGCCTATGTGACTGGAAACATTTGTTGAGATAAGAGTCTAGCTTTTTTTCTTTTCACTCTCTTTTTTTCAAAATATATATTTTAAAATTTATTTGAGAGAGAGAGAAAGAGGGGTAGAGAATGGGCTTTTCACAGCCTCTAGCCACTGCAAATGAACTCCAGAAACATGCGATACTTTTGTGCTTCTGGCTTTATGTGGGTGCCAGTACCATGCAGCTTTTGTTACTATAGCTCAGTACTATAACTTGAAGTCAGTATTGCAATACCTCCAGCATATTCTTTTTGCTCAGGTTTGCCTTAGTAATCTTTTGTCTTTTGTGTTTCCATATGAATTTTAGGATTGCTTTCCCCCCTAGTTCTGTGAAGAATGTCATTGGAGTTTTGATGGGAATTGTATTGAATCTTTAGATCACTTTTGATTATAAAGTCATTTTCACTCATGCCAATGCATGAGCATATGAGGTGTCCTTTTCAATTTCTTTAGTTTTTTGGTAATTCTTTCTTGGTGATTTTTAAAACTATTTTTATTTATCTGCAAGCAGAGAGAGAGAGAGAGAGAGAGAGAAACCAAGGGGGGGGGAGATAGAGAATGGGCATGCTGGGGCTTTAGCTACTGCAAATGAACTCCAGACACATGCACCACTTTGTGCTTCTGGCTTTACGTGGGTGCTGGGGAATTTAACCTGAGTCGTCAGGCTTTGCAGGCAAGTGCCTTAATCACTGAGCCATCTCTCCAACCCCTCAATTCTTTTATGTAAGAAAAAAAGTCACTAATTTTGTTTTTTAACCTTTAAAAAAATTATTGTTAATAACTAGAAACAGTATATGAGCCAGCCTTGTGATGGAACCCCCATTTTCCTCCTCCCTGCCACCAACCCGCTGAGGGCCCTCCTCAGTGGTATTATTGGAATGGTCCATTGGGATTATGAACTAAAAGCAGTAGCCA
>PVHP010050149.1:0-11908 GCA_004024765.1 Zapus hudsonius
CCTTGTAAGAAAACCTGGTCCAAAGCCTATGGCTAGAGACATAAAGTCTAGCAGGGAACTACTACTGTGGTTATGCTAACGGGGCAGCATGCCTTTGAAGTATCTATATTTGTTCCCATAGATTAGTACTGCTTGAAGCTTTGATCACAGAAATTTCTTAGTACAATGGGCAGTGGTTCATGCAGAGATGCATAGCTGGCGAAATTACTAAGAATAAGTGACCATTGTGTGCTCAACTTCAAATAAGACCTCTAGACCACCACCTCCAAGGCCCAGGGAGCCTTATGGAAGAGAGGCAGAGAGAATGTCAGAGCAGGAGGGTGAGGAGAGGGCTGCATAATGCTGTCTTATGAATACAACGTGGCGATTGCACTCTTGAACTCTCAATAGCTGTGGTTTCCTGCCCAAGACTGATCTTGCCAATATTTCAGCAATGATGGAGGAAGGAGTCATAAGACTCCCTCATCTCCCAGAGTAGCTAAGGGCACCTAATGGTTGCCAGGAGAGTGGAGTCATCAGTGGTGTGTCCATTCCACAGTAACTATCCTTTCACCCATGATCATGTAAGCAACTCTAATTTAACTCAGTGGATTAAAAAAAGGTGTGAAAATAAGGTGTAGATTAATAGAGAAGCAGGTTGTTAACGGGAACGGGAAGGAATATGATAGGGAAATTGTGGATAATAAGGTAAAAATGCATTATATACATGTATGAAAATTCCAAAAATAAAAATAAAATAAAATTGTGATTTTTAAAAGTGGCATAATCATCTGGTGTTTATTTGCAGTGGCAACAGGCCTTACTAAACACACACACATGTGCAAATAACTAAAATAAAAAAAACTTTATGTATGTGTACACATTTATTATACATTTACATACATATATAAAACAGTCCATTATTGGGAAGTATAGATTCATATATAAGTATACTTTGAAAAGAAATATTCTTTAAATCATTTCCCTTTAATCTCATTTTCACATAGATGTGATATGTCATATCTAGTTTCCTTTGGACAGTCACCCCTTCAATGCTTGAAGTTGGGTGAAGTTGACTTCTGCTCCCTTTGTTGTAGAACATCATCAGAGAGTGACCAGGAGGAGTACTATACTATTCTGTCACCATCCCTTTGGTGATTGGTTCAGGGATGGATATATAAATCACAGCTTCTTAAACTGTTGGTCACAACCCCCAGGGTTGCATAACTGAATGTGGACAATGCAAAACATTTGAGAACAATGAACACATTCTAAACACACAGTGACCATAATCTAATCATGGGTGTACTGAATCCAAGGTCTCTGGCTCTCTGTTGGAACCTCAACAGCCAGAGCCGCTCGTTGGCTTTGTGCCTGGATTTGGCCACAGCCTGCGCTTCTGGAGGCATCCCCAGAGGCCCGCCCCAAGTTGCTCCTCTCAGCTCTGTTTCTCTTTTGAATTTCGCTGCTTCTCCCAGTTCAATGCTTGTTCATTTTGTCTATCTGAGGTTCCAGGGGAGTTTCCCTGCTCATTGGGGTGAATCAGAAATCAAGGTGAATGAGATCCTTTGGCCAAGGATGACGCTACAGTAAAGTCACAGGACCCAGTGCTCAGAGCACTGTGCTTATGTCAGGAGGTCGGGCTTGGAGGTCTGAGATGCAGACCACAGCCCCAGGGCAGGCACACATAATGCTAATGAGGCCTGCATTACTAGTATCCTGGCAATGATGGTCATATATAAATATTTAGGTTTACTTGAGCTCACTTAAGTATAATTCAATAGACTTAATTTAAATTAATTTATAAGGCTTTTTCTCTGTCTATACAGATGTAAAAGTGAATTAAGCTTCATGGCACATGCAATGTCTCTGATACTTAAGGATTTGGTACAAGGAAATCTCTGGTTTGGGTTATAAAATGTCGGCTATTTCTCTAACTATATATGCCACAGAAGTGATATCTTTCAGCCAGTCTAAAATGCAGGTTTCCGCCTTGTCAGAAATCCAGGTATCCTGGCAAGAGAGGAGCCACCACAGTCATATCATGGAGGATCCATATGGAACCCCACAGAGAATGATGGGATGAACAAAGGGACCCACAGCCACAGCCATTCAATCAACATAGGATAAGCCAGTGAGACAGAAACCAGTGATTTTTGAATCAAAGACCCCTAAGCTCACAACAATAAAGCAGCCTTAATACTCATCCACCACGACTCAGGGAACTGTGAGGAAGAGGGGGTGGAAAGATTGTAAGAGCCATGGTGGAGGAGACTATCCAGAGGCATGGCACCTCTCAGTAAAAACATACTAGGGCCAGGAGAACCTGGCTGAATACTAGGCTATCCATGGTCCCCTGTCACAAGGACTGATCCAGACGACCCATGGAGGAGGATATCCAGCTGGTTGGGGATGGGGGAGGGGGAGCATCAGGGAATTGGGGAATAATGACTCATTGTTTGCCCACTAAATAATGTAATTCATTATGGACAATAAAAAAAAAAAAAAGAAATCCAGGTGCAGGTCCCTTGGGGCTGAAAAACAATGGTCACTCAGGGCTAACCTCAGAGAGTGCAGCCTTTTGTTTGTAGGAGACCAGCAGCTCGAGAAATTGATTTTTTGCCTTTATTTTGAGTTTTGCCTCTTTTGGTTATTGGTCTTTGTTGCCTATGGACTAAAGAATCCGATATGGCCATGAGGCATTTCCCCAAGAGATGACTGAGACCCCATGGGACTTTAAGGGAAGGCCCTGCAGGCTGAATTCAATTGATTTGATTTCTGGTCAATTTGTGATTAATTTGGTTTCTGGTCAATTTAGAAAGCTTTTTTCCTCTATAAAAGTCTTATAATACATGTGATAATTCCACAGAGCTGAAGCAGGACGATAGCATATATTATTTTCTTTCAGTCTACCTCAGTCAGTTTTAAAATTCTGTGAAGGTTGATTTGTCAGAGATATTCAAAGGTTATCAAGGTAGCAGAATTGTTCCAGATATAAAGAAGGTAAAAGTTATATCAGGGACCATTATGTTTTGCCTATACCTTTAAATATATACATAATATTAAAGATATGTGTGATCAATTTTCTTAAAATTACATTCACCGAGACATTACATAAAATGTCTAATATTTCCTACTAATAAGGATGTCTAATTCTTATTACTTATTTTATATAATTTAATAAGTCAACTTGGCACAATTTCTCTTAATCCTGTCAAGAATAAAAAACTAAGTTCTGTGTATGTATGTGTTGGATGCCAATTCTATAAAAGCCAGCTATATATACTGGTTCTCAATCTTGGACTAAACAATAAAACAAAAATCAAGATATTATTGTGCTCAATCTGACTCTGTGTTCAAAAGAGATCATTGGATACAGACCCAGAAACAGACATATTTCCCAATGCTTCCGCATAAATCAAACTGACCCTCTGGTTAACACAGGGAGATCTATGTCCTCTTTGTGATGCTAGAGTCCATAATTGTATGGGTAAACTGAGTCAAAAGAAAAAAAAACATAAGGTTTCTTTTCTCATCTATTTATCAATGGTTAGAGACATTGTCTACGGTAAGTGCTATATGCTTTCTGCTTGCTTATTAATAAAAAAGAGGGGGGAGAATGCCCCTAGAAAGTGTCTTATTTATAGGTCTATATTAAGGATCAGGCTGTTCAATGGTTAGAGACACTTTTCAATGGTTGTAAAGATTACAATTATAAATTTCTATATATAGTGGTTGCTAAAGATATTTGCTTGGTCTCTTAATAAGAAAATTAATTTTAGAGTTTTACAAAAAGACTAGTCATAGCAAGTTTTTAAAGAAGTGACTGCCACAGGTCAGCTTTAAGTACTAAATGATTCTCTATTATAAGTTTTTACAAAACATAGTACAACTGTTCTTTTGCTTGTGTAACCATGTAGGCGGACCACTGCTACCACTGGACTTGATCACTCCAGTTATAGCTATTGGCTCAGTGACTAAATTTTTTGTGGGTTAAGAAATATACAAAAAGAACTCTTAAGGTACTCACCCAGGCTAACTATATTTATTTGTCAGTATGTAATTTTTTGGACAAATTAAGTTTTTAAGATAAAGGTTGCTTACTGGTATTAATCTTCTAAAATAAGTTTCTCACATCTAAAAACATTGTGTGTTTAAATGGTTTCTATTTGTTCATGCTAATGCTATCAAATGGTCATCATTTGACTTATGTAACTTAACGGTTTAATTTCAGTCATTTTGGCTTCTTTCCTCCTGTTGGATAAATGTGTTGGAATAACTTAATTACATTTTAATATAATTTCTGTCATGGATAAAACATAACTGTCTTATATTTATAGAATCATTACTATATATCAGGTTAATTAAGGCCTAATGTTAAGTTAACAACATTGGTTGTCATCATGGTTTGATCCAGGTGTCCCCCACAAACAAATGAATGTGTTCTGATAGATCAATCCTCAGCTGATGGCAGTTTGGGTTTTACAACCTCGATGAAGCTGTCTTGTTGGGTGCGGGCTTATGGGGGTTATAAGCCAGCTTCCCCTTGCCAGTATTTGGCACACCTTCCTGCCGCTGTTTGCAGTGCTGTGGCAGAGGTGATGTCCACCCCTCTGCTCATGCCATCATTTTCCTTGCCAATATGAGTCTTCCCTCGAGTCCGTAAGCCAAATAAACCCATTCCTCCACAAGCCGCTTTTGTTTGGGTTCATTCTGTGCAGCAACTAAGAAGCTGACCACAACAGTTGTCAAATGTTTTCTCTTTCAAAAACAGATTCACCAAGGGTTATATGAAAATTCAGCTGTTCTGATTTAACAGGACTGGACTCTGCTTCATTGTGGATAATCACAGAGTCTCCATCTAAGATATTATTTCAACAATTGTCTTATTTTATGTACTTAAACTAACTCTTTAAGACATATTCTCTACTCCAGGTTACAAGTTCAGACATCTGAGGAAAACTATTTCAGCCTCTACACTTTGAGTTTCCAAACTCTCCAGGATAATTGGTATGTTTTCAAACATAGATGCTGTCTTTCTAGACTGTTCTTGATCTGGTGACTTACAGGTTAGATCTCTATATTTGGACTTATTGCTAAAAATGCTTCCAAAACTATATTTTGTCTATAGTAACAATCAAGAGATATTGCAACACTTGTGCTGTTATTAAGATAAAATGCTGTACATATCTCTTCTTAATAACTCTATTAATATATGTCATATGCTTTACAAGCCATACAGGAACCATCTCAAACCATATCAGATGCTACGATGCCATTCGATAAACACCTCTGGGGATGGATCTGAGTTTCCATGGTGGACAGCAACCTGACACTCTCCACTGGACACCCTATGTGTAACACTCCCCACTTCTAGGGGAGTCACCCCACCTCCTGCCTCACAATGTGAGACAAGACAAACTCTTGGCAATGTGATATGGCTAATGGGTCTCTCTCTCTTGGGCCTTAGATAGGGACCCTCCCCTCTCTGAGGAATACCCCCAGTTGCCTTAACTTCGTGTCCTATTCAGCAGGAAAAGGACCAGAGAGAGATTTCTTCATCCCCATTTCCCAACAGCAATTGGGGTATCCTCAAGAGAGGGGGGAATTATATAAGTTTAGGAGTGAGACCCCACACAAGGTTGCCAAGGACCTGGGAGAGGATTTGGCTATGTCTTTCCCATTGGGGAGATCTGCCCCATATGAGTACCTGCTAGAAATTTAAAATCTAATTAAAATGACCCAAATATAGGGAAATCACCATCAGACAACCCCCCCAAAATCCCACTTAACCACTTGAAGAAGATACCCTCAAAGCAAGACCCTTGTGCTTCCTTACAGGAATGTGGAGACCCTTGAGGATGCAAGCTGCCTCCCATGTCTTCTAAAGGTCCAGAATGCAGTCATCTTTACTGACAGGACTTGAAGCAGCTGCTCCAGATCTATGCAGCCGGAATGATGCCCTGCCCCAAAGAAGCTGCTGCTGCAGCTGAATGGCACCCTGCCCCCGCAGGCCATCTCCCCCACTCTGCTTCCCCTTGCCAGTATTTGGCACACCTTCCTGCCGCTGTTTGCAGTGCTGTGGCAGAGGTGATGTCCACCCCTCTGCTCATGCCATCATTTTCCCTGCAAGGATGGAGTCTCCCCTCCAGTCCGTAAGCCAAATAAACCCATTCCTCCACAAGCCACTTTTGTTTGGGTTCTTTTTGCGCAGCAACTAGAAAGCTGACCGCAACAGTTTTGGTACCAGGATGTGGGGTCATCTGTTGCTGCTAGAACCCTTCCCTCCTCAAGAGTTTTGTAATTAAAACACCAAAAAGAAAATAAACTTATATTTTAAGAACCTTTTCCTCTTGACCTGTACATGACAGACTTGAGCATTTTCTTGCTGTGGGGCAACAATTGTATTGAATTGCTAGGTAGATGCTTAAGAAAGCAGAAATATGTATATATGAGTATTATCTAAATCTATAATCAAAATAGAGTTGGTGCCCTTAGGAATATACTATTTATTTAATGAATATTTGATGAGATCCTGATAACTTTGGGGATACAATAGTGAGCAATACAAATAAAAATATCCCTAGACTCTTAGAGTTAATATTCTCATATTGTTCTGGAAGGTTTGATACCCAGAATCCTAGGCCATGTTCTATGCCATGTTGCATTTAGGAAGACTTTATTCCTCTGCCTAAAACCCTTTAAGAGGATTCCAGCACACAAGATCTAGAGACCAGAGAACATTAATCAGATCTGTATACTTACTTATACCCCCTGGCTCACAGGAGCTTACATTAGTCACACCAGCATGTTTCTTCTGTCTTGACTGTCTTTCTCTTGTCCCTCCTCCACCTCACAGTTCACTTCGTCTGGTCACAGTCAAATGGTACTTCTTCAGAGAGATGTTCCCTATCCATCCCTCTAAAGTGGATCTCCTTAATATTGTCTCTATAATAAATTATTATATATGTATGTACATATAGTTTTTTGTTAGTGTGCTTTTACTACCTTTCCTGTTGGTGTAAGCTCTGTGAAGCCAGAGACTCTATCTGTCTTAGTTCATGACCAAATTACTCAGTGCCTGGCATAGTGCCTAGAACATTGTAGAGACTTAAATATATTTGTTGAATAACTATGTGGTTTGACCTAAGGATTTTTAGAAGAAGCCTCGATTGTCTCAGTTCTTTTTCTGAGTCTCAGGCCTCTTAAGTCAAAGGCCCTTTCTAGTCCTTCTCTTGAAATGCTTATCCCACAGTCCTGTTGATACAACAGTCATCATCTATTTATGAAGTAGGTTAAGCTTCAGGCACCAAAGTGGGAAAGTGACTGCAAGGGACCTGATGACATAACAAGAACCAAAACAGAGACACCACCCTTACTCCCAGGGCTTCCCAGAGCTAGAATTGAAAGGGCTGGGATGTTCTCCAAATCTCACTGGCCCTCACTGGTGGTGAATCCCAAGCATGAATGTGGGCATAAGAGACTCAGGCTAAACACATGAAAACAAACGGTGAGACTGAGAATGCAGGCAGGTGTCTGCTTCTAAGCTGTTGGATTGAAGTAAGATGTGTGGGAATCAGCAGTGGTTACCTACTTACATGAGGACAGCCCAGCCTAATGTGGCAAGAACACCAGGAGAGTCATCGAGACCAACTGAGGGAGGAAGATTCCTTAATATTCTGACCCTGCCTATTCCCATCATTCTGGCTCTCAGTTTGCTTTTAGATGGAGTATGGACAGTTCCTGGTTCTTTTAGTCTTCAAACCTTTTTAGAATTAAGGAATTACTTTATTTTTCTCCCAAGTAACTGTGATGCTCAAATCTCTACCACCTAGATTCTGTCATTAACATTTCACCATACGTATTTTGTCCACTTATTCAGCTTTTTGTCCATACACACACACACACACACACACACACACACACACACACACACACACACACTCACACACACAGTGTGCATGTATGGAAGGCAGAGAACTATCCTCAGCTGTCAGTCCTCACTTTCCACCTTGTTTGAGGAATGGTCTCTTGTTCAGCTTCTGGGGAATTTTCCTATCACTGTCTCCCAGGTTGCCAGTAGGTGCTTAGGCTACAGCCTCTGGCTGTTTATGTGGGTTTGGGGGATCTAAATTCAGGTATAGAGTCTTGTACAGAAAGCACTTTATTTGTGTAATCTCTTTAGCATTTATTTAGACTTTTATCCACCTGTTACTACATTTAAATTTTTTTAAAAAAGAGTTGGGGTTTCACTATGATCTCCAGACTGCTCCCAAATGCCTAGGTTCAAGTATTTCTCTTGTCTCAGCCTCTTGATACCTGCCCTTATATCTTACTTTTCCTTGTTTTTTTTTTTGTGAAGATAAATTGCATACATTGATACATTTTTCCTTTAATTCTTCAGATCTCATTAAGAAGTATTCAATTACATTTTTCTACTGAGGTAAATTTTATATATGATAACAACTATTTAGTATACATTCCAAATGCTATCATAATATAAATATCCACCACGGCTATAAAATCCTTCATGCTTTTTCCAAGTCAAACCCTGCTACAACCATAGAAGCCAGGGTGATTCTGCTTTTTGTCCCAGTTGTGAGATACTGATTTACATCACTTGATGCCATTAATGAGCTTTCAAGTAATCTTTCTTCAGTTATCTGTTGTTTTAATGACTCAAATTGAAAGAACTTTGCTTCTAAAATTCAAACTCAACCAAAACTTGCAAGAATTTGACATAATGAAGCGAGTGTTCACTTCCTAGTCATCTTTGGTCAGGGCCTCATGTCATGTTGTCTAACTCAGTTTCTCAGGATGCACTAGGAGGTCTAGAGAGTCGCAAGGTTACAGAAACAGAAATAAAGCAGCATTTCTTTGGTTATTGTTAAAATAAAATTAAAAGACCCTAATAAAAAAAGAGTTAACAAACAAGGAAAAAAAACCTTCCCGAAAATGGTATGTTAGTTTAAGCTTCCTCCCCTCACCCTTTCCCGTAAACCCAGCCCCCAGTTTTTGTAACCTTGTGTCTGGTTCCTGTAATCTTGCATCTGTGGTAAAAGCTAAGAATGTCCTGACTGATTACAAAAAAATGTGCAAATGCATTCTCTCCTATAACTTCCTGATAATGCTTGTTTGTTCCACTATATAAAAAGCCTTGCTTAACTCTATTCAGTGCTCTTTGCCTCTGTCCTGATTAAGGATGCACATTGAGCCCCAGCATGCTTGGTTCTTTTTAATAAAACCCTTTGCAGTTGCATGGGAGATCGTGGTGAGGGTCTTCTTTTAGATTTGGGGTCTAACATTATCACTTCTCCTGCCCATTCCCTCTCCAAAGTCATTAGGCTTTGAATTCTGACAGTACTTTCAGGAACTTTCCATGCATGAGTCTCATGAGTTTACTAACCTCCCAAATCACTCCTCTATATAGACACTCGTTCATTACCTGTCATAGGACAAACAAATTCTCCAAACCTCTCATCCTGAAGAAGTGGAAATTCCCTGAAGTTCCTTAGGTCTCTAATAAGTACAACTTAGGTGGTTCAGTCTTCTAGTCATGCTCCCAGGTGCCTGAGTTTTCAATGGGTTCACAGCTGTGCTTAGTCATGGTATCTTATTACTATGTAACTGTTTGCTTTGGAAAGTAACTCAAAGGTACAAGCCAAACTTTTTACCTAGCTCTCACTCTTCTAATACAATGGAAAACATTTTATATTTTATGTTAGTTTTACCTTTTCCATACAGACTTTAATGTATTAAATGTTGATTACACACACACACAAACTCCCTTCTGTACTTTGAATGTAGAATCTTCCAAACCATCTTATTTGCAATGATTTTGAAATAATACTGATTTGGAATCAATGGCCAGTCAAAAATTTAGCTTCACTTATATTTTTGGTTTTATCTAAGAAGTAGCATTTACTGATATATTTGAATAACTTTTTATATTTTATCCTTATTTAAAAATGAATTAGCAAAAAATATAAAAGGGCCAATGTGATGGTTAAGTTTTGATGTCAACTTGACCTTCAAGTAATCTTGGGTGGGTCTCTGAGGATGTTTACAGGAAGGCAGCCTCTCAGTAGGGGGCAGGGTGTAAGGAAGCTCAAAGGATCTAGAAGTAAACATCCTTTCCTGTGTGGGCAGTGCAGGAAGGAAATTCCAGAAACTCAGGAAGCCATTAAGTCTGGGGAAGGGTTGTAAGACCCCATCCTAAGGCTATATAAAGGAGAAGAGATACTGTCTTTGGCCTTCCTGCCTTTTCCCTGTTCAGTGTGTGTGGTGTAGGTGATGGGTTTTTCTCTCTGCTCAGATCTGTGAAAGAGGGCCAGTCTCTTTTGCTGTTAGGGAACTTCCCCTCAATCTATAGTTTTAATAAATACTTTCCACCCCCAAATTGTGCCTGGTTTGATTCATCCCAGTGGCATGTGGCTGACTGCGACAGCCAATAAGATACAAATGACTAAATATAATAATAATAATAATAATAATAATAATAATAATATCTTAACAATACATTTTGGGCAATGGCTAACATAAACTGAAAACAGTGATCTGTCAATGTCAGTTCATATTTGGTTTATCAGACTGTTCCATTTGTTGCAGCTGTTCATTTGTTGAGGTATACAGAATGAAAGGAAGAAAGAAAAGAGAAAAGAAAAAAATATGTGTGATATTTTAGAGTATACTAACTGAGGGGTTGGAGAGATGGCCCAACTTTCAAAGCCTGTTGGTCTGGGTTCAATTCCCAAGCCACTCAACATAGGCCAGAGTTAAGAAGTGGTGCAAGTGCTTTGCATCGACAAGAAAACCTGGCATGAATGCAGACATATAAACACACATACACACACATACACACACACAAAGAAATAAACAATATGTATATATATATATATATATATATATATATATATATATATATATATATACCATTTGACATTTGGTCTTAAAGGTTAAGTATAATTAGAGATATTATGTTTTGTCATTTTTGAGGAGAAAACACACTTTAAAAATAATTTATTATAGTTTTCCTAGTTTTATAATGACATATGTGGTGTGATTATCCTGTGAAGATCTATCCTACCATACTATAATTTCCTCAAAGTCTCATTTCCTTTTCATCATTCTTCCATGAATAATTTGTAGGACTAAAACTTGTATGTGCTCAGTAATATGTTGAATGAATTAATAGATTTATGTGAACTTTCCTGTAGAAAAGAAACCTTGAGGTTGGGTTGAAAGATAGGCATATTTTTTATACTGATAGATGTGTCCAAATAGCTCTTTAAAAAAAGCATAAATTCTGTTCTTATGGTATTGTAAATGCCTAAAAAAGATAAAGGCTTATTTGTTTTCTTATGAAGAAATAAATTTAGAGCTATTTTAAGACATTTGTTGTACATATTTTAAGTGTTCAGAGAGGGGAAAAGTTGACTCAGCAAAAGTATATTGTACTGAGAAATAATGTTTTAAGATTTCAAAACTGTTGTTCTTAAAAGTTCATGACAGCTAGGTGGAGTAGCTATGCCTTTAATCCCAGTTCTTGGTAGGCTGAGACAGGAGGATTGTTGTGTGTTTGATGCTAGCATGGACTACATAATGAGACCCTCCCTTTGTTAGGACCCCGGACCCCCCCCACCGAACTCAAAAGAAGACTCTGACCAAATCTCCTATGCAACACGCAGAGGGTTTTATTAAAAGTAACCAGGCATGCCCAGGGCTCAGTGTGTAACCATAGCAGGTCAGAGGCAGTGAGCCATGAGCTAATTTCAGCAGATCTTTTAAAGAAAAAACAAACATACATCACAATTCGGGGAATCTTTACAGGCTTTTCCATTAGCCAGAGCATCTGCACATTCTTTCCATATCTGTAGAACCCATCGGCCAGGCCATTCTCAGTATTTACCGTGCTTAACCACAGATGCAG
>PVHP010050150.1:0-11917 GCA_004024765.1 Zapus hudsonius
TCTCCCTTCACTATTTCTCTTCAGTTTCCTGATCCAACAATCCACCCAAGCTACAAATTATCTCTCCCTCTGTCTCCATCCCTGCTTCTCCCCCTCTCTTTCTCTAGTTTGATGGAGAACCCTTGAATCTTTTCTGAGTTTAGTTTATAGATTTGTGATCTTTCTCAGTGGGCTTTCAGCTAACAAAATAAAGCTCTTTCTACAGGCTCATTGCAATACTGTCTGGACATTTTTTTTCTAACTTTGATTATTTTACCCTTCATCTGGCACTTCAGCTGAAGGCGTAGTTTCTCTCTGAGAACACTTCTAATCAGCAGCCCCAGACCCGAGAGCCTTTGGAGGGTTGGTGACAAACTATTTTCTCATGTTAGCTTTTGACTATCCCCACGATCTGATTATGAGTGTGTAGGAAGGTTCCATTTCCTCATCATTGATGCCAAATTTATTTTCTCAAGTATAATTTTGAACTATGAAACATTTTGTTTCTCAAATATATCACAAGTAGCCAAAACTAAACATATCACAGATTAAGGTTTTTTATGTAAAGTAAAATATGTGCAGACATAATTAACCCTATTTTTTCCTGATTTAATGCTACTTTTATTACATTGAGTATATCAGTATTCTCCAGTATAACAAATTCTCAATAGTCTATTACATAAGAATTTTTCTTAATCAGTGTCTATGGGTGAACTTGATGTAAAATGCATTTCACATTTGGAAAAACACTCAAATGTGTTGTAATACAGTTAGAAAAGTTATAATAATGATACTTAATATTTAAATATTTTCCTATATCATATCCAACTACTTTTGGGTTTTTTATTAGTATTCTATGAAAGTTTACTTACTGCAATGTATTCATACTTACCTGGACAATTTCTCCATGTCATTTGACATTCTGAGAATAAGATAATTTTCCTTGTCTTTTTGCAATACCACATATCAAAATGACTTTTGTTTATAAACGTATTATTGAATGAGTTTTTACAATATAAAAATTATCTAAAGTACCCACAACAGAGTGTCTCATAGCATGTAACTACACGAACTATCTTTTTTTACTGTAATAAAATTGTACACCATGTCAAATGCTATTTAAGCATTTAATTCATTCTAATTTGTCAGCCATCACCCCTATCCATCTCCATAAATTTTCATCATAATAAACTGAAACACTATAAACATTTGGCTACTACTACAGTACTTTTAGCTTTGTGTATGATGTCTTTCCCCTACCCTGATTCTTTCAATGTTTATCAGAACTTTATGTGTCTGAACTTCTTTCCTGTGTGTCTTAACAGTATTTCAGTGTAGGCATGTGTCATATTTTTGTGTGTCTGCTTTTGTAAGGATGAATTCTTCAGTTGCCTCCACCTGTATACATCGTAAACAATGCTGCTCAGAATGTGCTTGGACTCTGCTTAGGGTCCTTATTAGTACACCCTCAATGCCATATTGGCTGAATCACACAGAAATGTTATACTGCATAACTATGAAACAAAATAAACACTTCCTTCCTGAAGTTGTATTCACCATGTATTTTGTCAAAGAAAAAAAAGTAACCAATATACAGAGCCTTACTGTAAAAATACAATAAAGAAAAGAGTGAAAGGATATATAATCATTTTAGATGGAAATAAATAAAAGTTGAATCCTGAAAATAGCATGCTTATATATGTGGAAAATCCATCTAATGTACATAATATTACTGGTATTAATACTGACTTTCCTTAGATTTTAGATTGAATAGTCATTCACACTGAACATCTAATCAAAGCCAAAAGTATCACTAAAACTGCAGATTAAAAAAAAACTCTGAAAGGAAATTATGTAAAGCAATTGGAACTCAAATATTGCTGGTGGGAGTATAGTATGGTAAAACTAGACCAAAAACATTTTGATAATGGTTTCATCTGTTTATTCACTGTAAAAGGTCAGATAAATACAATTAAATATATGTGGGCATACATGGTCATGTGTGCATGTATAGTGCACACAATATAATCTTTATCTTAAAAGAAAATCTACATGGCAATGTATAAATAAATGGAACAGAAATGTCACAGAACAGGATGGCCATGTTTATGAAAAAACGTCCTTCAGTCATCTGGAACAAACCAAGTAAACAGGAGGTTATCACTGTATCTCCATTAGCGTGAATAACAATTAGATACAATGGCAAATGGGAACACTCTTGACTGATCTACACATGCTAAAGTTAATTCTAGGATATATACATATACTATCTATATCTATCTATATATATCTATCTATCTATATCTATCTATCTATCTATCTATCTATCTATCTATCTATCTATCTATCTATCTATCTATCTATCATCTATCTAATGTCCTGAAGTCCATTTTTAAGAATACACCTATGACAGAAGAGATAACGTGTCATACAAATTCTAAAGAATTGTGAGCACATAGATGTCCAGAAATATATAATTCTGCCTGTTTTCTGGGTCTTTCTGTTGAGAAATCTTACTGCCTGCCCTCTCTTGATTCTAAACTTTCTGATTAATGATTACAATTAAGCCTGGTGCTGTCCAAAATAACTTTATCGCTGGGTTCCTTAGAAGTTTGAGTTTCATTTCTCTGTTGCTAAGAACTTTCTACAATACAGGAAATGCTCTATATAGATCCTAGACATGCCTCCTGGAATTCTCAGATTACTATCATAAGCATCCATGGAAAGAGAACATTAGGTTGCCCTCAGAGAGACAACATTCTAGGGAAACTAAACCACTTCCCTTTGTGCAATTGAATAAATGTGTTTGAACTCCAAGATTTTTGTCATATTCATTAGATAACAGGTGTAAAGGATCTTCCAAATTGTTAACCTATTGTGGCTCCAGGATGTGCTTTGAGTCAGGCTCGTGATCTGCTGAGGATGAGTGCATGCTTCAGCTGATACCTATCGTCACACTGGAAGATATTCCTGAGCAGACATGTGGACCACCTGTGGGAAGCAGGTACTGAATATGTTATGCTGAAACACCACCCTGCAAATGGAGGGAGTCAGGATGTCTAAGGTTATCTTGTAAGAAAAAAAATAGTATGTTTAGTGATGCAGTCACACATACCTCCCTGGTGGTGTTACTACCCTGGTTAATGCATACCTTTAATAGCCTTATAAAGTGACATTAGATTCCTTCTTCTGACCACCATTCTTTGTCTATCCCTAATTAAAAGAAAACCTGTGTAGACTTCAGCATGGGACTTTGCTATTTTCCTAAAGTCTCTAGTCCCCTGCATCTCTCAGTTCATGGCATGCATGCATGTTTCAAGTAAATCTTTAATCTCTCACACAACAAAGACTGATGATGAGACATTACAAATTTATCAATACCCATGCCTACAGTGTGATAAACCGAAGAGAGTCCTAACAGACCATTTTTCCAATCTTTTGGCAACTTTGTTGTGAGGACTTGGGATACATCTCAGGTCCTAATGTTTGTGCAGAAAGTGTGCTTTGCTTACTTAGTGAGTCATATTCCCAGCTCAAAAGTACCATACATTTTGCTCGTATTTTTTTCTTTTTTTTTGCTTTTGTGTGGAATGTGTGATTCACCTTGGGTTCTTGAGTTTCTACTTCCCAGGAGACTGTGGTTACAGACACAAGTGACCACACTCCCATTTTATGCACTTCCTGGGGAATGACCTAAAGCCTTGCACAGGAAATTCTCTTAACCACTGAGCAATCTCTCCACATCCCCTCTCCAAAATAATATGTTAACCCTCTTCTCAAATTCAGGCATATGTGTGTGAGCTTTTGTGTGTCTATTACTGTGCATGCATTATAAGTAATTTTTTGAAAGTAAGAATGGAGTTTATGCTGTCTCCTCTTTTATTACAAAATCAATGATTAAAAGACATTTTTTAAAACAATTAATGTTCTTTATATCTTTGTAAATATGTCTCCCATTCAGTTTACTTTTCCATTACTTTTCATAATAAAATGCTTATCTTAACACCTGTGAAAGAGCACTAATGCATCTTCCC
Organism: Zapus hudsonius; assembly: GCA_004024765.1. NCBI lineage: Eukaryota > Metazoa > Chordata > Mammalia > Rodentia > Dipodidae > Zapus > Zapus hudsonius. The sequence continues at coordinate 4,014 of PVHP010050150.1, forward strand.
CTAATCAGCCCTCCAGAATACTACCTACAGTTATTTGCCAGAGGCTATAATTTCCCTTTAAAATTCCAGCTGAGAAAAAAATATTAATCTAAAGAACACATTCTAAGAGCTAAATTCCCCTCTTTTCTTAGAAGTCTACATGCTACAAGGAGATGAAGCCTGGCAGCTGAAAGACTCCATACTGAGAAAATTTAAGTATGGCCTCTGGCTACAGCCCAGAAATGAAAGACTTTCATGTGATGTGTTCAGCTTTTCCTGAGAGTCCTCCACAACTAGCTACTTGGATTTCACTTCTGATATTTCCATAAAACTCCCTTTAAGAGTGTTTTTCATCATATCATTTGATTTTCTATGTGAGACAATTTCTTGAGATTTTTATTAATAGAATAAAAATATTGCATCTCAGAAAAAACTGTCATGCTGTATTTTGTTTCATGTAAAATTTTAATTATTTTATTTCTCCTTATTTCATTTACAGCGTTCATATTATTTGCATAGTAACAATGTAGAACATGATCTTCATAGTGAACTTTTATCTCCCACATATTCATATTGTATTGATTTAATTACAGACATTTTATAAAATAAACCTCCGTATATTATTTTATAATGGGAGAAAATGATGTACACCTACAATCTGGCACCATTTAAGGAGGATACATACTGAGAGAACATCCTCATTCATAAAAAAAAGCAACACTTGGTATAGAAAATTCAGTTTAAAAATCAATGGGACATAAACTCAGTGAGACAGGGTATTACTATCCTTTAGTGTTGCTGAAATATGGGTCACAGCTTCACTATATCTGTTAGCTAAATAATTTTCTCCAACGTATATTTTGGAAGGCTAGCAAAAACCAGAAATAAATCTCCAAGTGTATGAATATATGAGTAATACCTAAAATCACATTACTTTGAACTGGCTTGCAATTGTGTCAATAAGAGTATATCATCTTGAATTTTGATCAGTGACAACTTTTGTAAAATTCTAAAGAGCTAGAGTGAAGCTTGCTTTGGGATATGTGCTTTATTTAAAAGTGACCATAGTGGTACCAAAGGATTATAATGAAAGAATGTGTTTTACTGAATAACTATTTATATAGTGAATACATTGATTTATTATAAATTTATTCTTTGGTTTCATGGTGAGTAAAAATTCTATGGTAGTACATTTATTTAGGAATAATTCATTGAAAATTTTTTTAGACTGAAGACATCTGTCCCTAATCAGTGATGAAACATATTAGCTTTAGTTACTTGTTCTAAATCATGTTACTCTGCTATACCTTTAAAAATATTTTACCTTAGTTTTATTTTTCTCAGCTTTCTATTTTAAACCAAGTAGATGTTTATCTAAATTTTCAAAATCAGCATCAATAGTCAGATAGCAACTTAAGGTCCATACTACCTCTTTATAAGAAAGTCTGTCTCTGTTATCCAGGAAAGCAGTTAAGATTATGCTTTTGTTGAATAGTAGATATTAAAATAATTTAAAATATTTGTAAGCAAATTTAAAGCTCAATTTTAAAATATATTAAAAAGTGATGCAAAAAGAATTTGTCTTTTTTAAAGAATGCCTGTAGATTGAAAAGAGTAAGGTGAAAGCTAATCAACTAAATTGAAAGAAAGAGCTTTTTTTTTACTTTTGCAAACCTTGATTATGTTTATTTCACTTTTGTGCATCTACTTTTTATATTTTTATTAATTTTTGACACTTTCCTACGTGTATAAAATATATTCTGGACTTATTCTTCCCTCTTACACACTCTTGCCCCTCCCCTCACAGTAACTCCCTTCTTCTTCTCTATAACTTTACATCTTACATGCTTCTTCTTTAGCGCATTTACTCAAATTAAAGTTGCTTGCAAGATAATAGGTAGGTTATTTGCTATGGAATGGGTAACCTACCTGTGCCTATACTACAAATCAACTTGACTTCCCTTCTCCCAGAAACTAATACAAATATACATACATATTATTTATATATTTATAGTACAAATATGCATGCGTCTTTATAAAATATGCATACCATAACCATAACCAAATGAATGTTTGTTTATAAGAATACTATCCTATGCTTATACAAACATACATATATGTATGACATTAGCTACTCTGGGAGATCTAGTGTGTCATCAATCCCCTATCAATGATGAAATATTGACATAATATGGATATTTTCCACTGAAGGCAATCATTAGTCTTTTTTTCCATGTTTCATCCACTTATGGAATGTATATTTAAAAATGCGTATGTATGCACACTGTATATGCTATTATATACAACATACATACATATGCATTTGTGGTATTACATTACATAAATATATGGAATTACATTATATAAATGTATATATATATATATATATATATATATATATATATATATATATATATATATATATATGCATGGATACAAATACCATGCATATTCTGTAAATATAATGTATGCTGTATGTATGTTTGTATAGCTATGGTATATATGTATACATTTTTATAAATATAAGTGTATGCATGTATATATGGTATGCATATTTTATAGCTGTATCATACAGTGGATATAAAAGAAAAGCAGAGCGTAATGATTTATTGCAATGGAAATTACTTGGACCCTGTGTCCAGTTTACAAATAGCTATTCACCAGTTCTCCACGAGCTTTTTGTGGACCTAGATCACTTTAAAATCAAAACCTTTCCATTGGGAGAGGTTTCACCACAAATTTGAAAGCTATCACATTGTTTTACGTTTTAATTTTAGTAGCAGAAATTTATCTAAATATATAATATTCAGTAATCTCTGAAACTCAGGTAAGTGGAATTGTGTAGGATTCTGTGTGTGTGTGTTTGTGTGTGTGTGTGTGTGTGGGTGGGTGGGTGTGTGTATCTTCATTGGCTACTTATTGTTCTTCTGAGAGTAGAAGAGGAATTATGCAAATTGCTGAAAAATATACTAAAAGCATACAAACTATGCATTTGCTCCAAGGTATAAGAAACCTGTGGTTGTTTGTTTTCTCTGTTTTACTGTTGGTGACTCCTAGACTTGCTTTCAGACTTGGACAATTAAGAATAAATTATATGTAGGCACATAAACATACCTATTAAGAGACAGAGGCAAGTTCAAGGCAAGACTGGGTTACATAGTGAATTTCAGATTGGCTTTGGCTATGGGGTGAGATTCTGTCTCACAAAAGAAAACCATAGTTTTGTATTTATGGCTGGAAATGAGTCTTTTCTCCTTTCCTTCGAACTAAATTCTACCACTGTTCATTTTTAAAGACACTGGCTGAGGGAGGTGACATTCCATAAAGCCCATACATAAGCTACCAATCTCTTTATATATTCTGGTATGAGGAGAGGGGGTAGAGCAGCAACTGGAAAATAACTAATAATAATCATTTGTAAAAGTACATACATTTGGAGTATTAGATTGATACATTTCTAAAAGGTAAATAGATGTGTTACCACAAAAATTTGAGTGCATTATACTAATATACTTTCATTCCTGTCTGTTCCAGTCAATACAGAAAGACGGCATTGAGTTATAGGCAGGCTATATATATATATATATATATATATATATATATATATATTTTTTTTTTTTTTTCAGTAATCCTACCTCAATGTTAGCATAACCATTGTATAGAACTGAAAATCAGCAAATGTTGCTCAATGAATACTTGGCCAGTGGGTGTAAACATGGTATATTACTTTGAACAGGCCAGAATATAGTTGATTAGATAAAATTCTCACAAATGGAAAGGCAAAATCAGAATAGAATCTTCTACCTTCTCAAGAGACAAAGGACTATGGATATATCTTTTAATGTTTATAAAAATTTCAATTATTGACTTTTCTCAACCAACCACATGAAATACAAACAACACTTCTAAACTTTAATGACTCCTCCATTAGATATTTGAAATGCTTAGCTAACTTTTTAAAAATGAATTTTGTGCACTTATTGAAACTTATTCAGACATTCATTTAATATACTTGACCTATTATGTGTACTCACTTTTCCATGCTAGAGAAACAAGTAAAAAAGTATAGAAACACCCTGCTTATAATAATAAAGTACTTTTTTAATTTTAAAAGGATGCATTTTCCATAGGACATTATAAGTTGTGTGTACAGTTGACTATCTCAGCAGTTTAGATTTAATATGAATATGTTGCCACTTATAGGAAACACACCCTGATCAATAAGTATGTCCAAACCTTCATAGCAAAATGCATTTGCATCCCTTCCATGAGCCACCTGGAACTACACTCACCAGACTGGGGGAGAATGTAGTGTTCTCAATCAAATCTCTTTCCTCCTTTCCTATAAATTGTGTGATAGGATAAGAACAGCCTCTAACTAAGGGTATCAGAAAAAGGCTGTTTCCCACTAAAAGGTTGTCCCTCTCGACATCACTCCCTTATATCACTTGTACCTTGGAAACAGCTCTCTGTTCAGGGGCAAAAGTCTCCTCACATTTTTAATTCACCACAATATAACTTTGAGACTAGTTACCTTCATAGAAGGTAAATACAAATGCATATGTCCATTTACTATGTTTGAGAAGATGTGTCGCTTGTACACCTGTCAAATATGTGGTAAAGAAAGAATGAAAATGATAGCAGATGGAGAACTACTAAGGGAAACAGTTGTTCGATGCCTGATTTACCATTTGGAAGAAAGTAAGTTATCCAGGACAAATGAATCCATCAGACTCTCAAATGACTGGGAAAGGAACTTGGTTGTGTTAAGCCTCTGAAATTTAAGTTTTAATTTTTACTGTGTCCTATATTATTCTAATACACCTCATTTGCCTCAAAATATATCTATTAAAAGAATAGCTCAATTAGATATTTCATAAAACAAATTCCATGACCAAATATATTACATATCACACACACACATATATATATATTCAATTTTAATTGTGTAATATAGTAATTCCCAAAATTATTGGCAAATCAAATCCTTTATATCATAAGAATTATTAACATGCTACATTAACACTATTAACCAGAAATACTTTGTAAACTATTTCACACACCAAATCATAGATAATGTTCCCAGTGGCTTTAGAAAGACCTACAGCTAATTTGTTAAGACATGGTCATGGAAGAAAAGGCTTATGGGTTAGCAGAGTGAAGAGCTGTAGGCAAGGATCTATTTTTAAGATACGATAGGAGTAGGCATCACCTGATAGGTTTTCTGAGATATTGATCTTGTGATATGCATTTTTGAAAGAAAATAGTGATAAGCATGAAATCAAGAAAGACAAGGATGCAGTCACTTTATTCCACATCTATTTATATGTACAAAGAGTGAAAGGAACAGATGTGATACATGTCTACTCATTTATCATGCAACATACCATTAGGCAGCACTAAAAACATCATGTTTCCCTAGAAAAAAGTTCTACAGTTCTGCATAGAAAAATGAGTTTTGATCTGTAATAGTCTAAATTCATCTTCAAAGGAAAATAACACTTTCTTGGATATTTGCTAGGAAATACAATTAATGTGAAGAAGAAAGACCAGAGTTGATATGATTAAATATATGTGAGGTAATTTCTATTGTTTTTCAAAACTTTTGGATAGAAATAGAAAAGCAGAAAATGTAGAAACAAATAAATCTTCCAAAAGTTAGCAAACAGTTATCAGTGACATATGTAGAGAAGAACTGTATTAAGAGAGTGCAGATTCAATGGAAGACTAATCATTATTTTGAAAACAAAAATATAAAAGAACTCTCAGAAGCAGGTATGAATAAAAGCCAGCTATCTCTAGCAATCTGTGAAAGCGCCTTTTTAAAGTGCATTTTCTGTGACCTTTTATTTTGCTTCATGGTCTGTGGTTTGTACAGTAAGTAAGATTGCAGTAATATTGGTACAACAAAGATGAAATCAGGAAAATAAAGAATTTTTATAGTATTGGAACTAGGATCAATAGACTTCTGATTATTATGCACAGTTACCACTAATAAATTTGAGATTTTATCCTATCCCCTCTCCTTATAAGGGCATAGACTTGCTGGATAAATACATAAGGGAATAGTTAATACATTACTAACCTTGACAGAAAGTCAAAATCATGTGTTAAAAATAAAGGGCAGGAAGACCGGGATGAGTACTAAGATATACAGGATCCCTTGCCACAAGTACTAATACAGACAGCCCAAGGAGGAGGATATACAACTGATCAGGGGTGGGGAGGGGGGGAATTGGGGAATTCGGGATAACAATGCATGGTTTGCCCACTAAATAATGTAACTCATTATGGACAATAAATATATATTAAAAAAATAAATAAATAAAGGGCAGCCGGGTGTGGTGGCGCACGCCTTTAATCCCAGCACTTGGGAGGCAGAGGTAGGAGGATTGCCATGAGTTCAAGGCCACCCTGAGACTACATAGTGAATTCCAGGTCAGCCTGGGCTAGAGTGAGTCCCTACCTCGAAAAACCAAAAAAAATAAAATAAAATAAAATAAAAAAATAAGGGGCAGGAGAGGTGACTAAGCAGTTAAGGTGCTTGCCTGTAAAGCAGAAGGACCTGAGTTCAATTCCGTAGTGCCCACGGAAAGCCAGATGCAGATGCACAAGCTGGTGCATGTGTCTTGAGTTTGTTTGCAGTGGCTGGAGGCCCTGGTACCATTCCCATTCTCTCTCTCTCTCTCTCTCTCTCTCTCTCTCTCTCTCTCTCTCTCTCTCTCTCTCTCTCTCGTAATAAATAATATATAATATTATATATAATATAAAATGTTATATATTATATAATATATATGATATAGTAATATATCATATATTATATATATATTAAATATTCTAATATATACATGTATATATTAGAAAAGCTATCAAGCATTTTATTGCTTTTTCTATATTATGTACAGGTCATAAAAGGCCACAGCAGTTTCTCAACATATAACTCTTTAAGGGTAGAGGGCGCTATGAAGGGTAGATAAGTATCAAAGTGAAGTCCCTTAATGAGGGCATATTCCCAGTGCAGTATTGAGGAACAACAAAGCAGATACCAAGGGGCCTTTTTTTTAATTGTCCATAATGAGTTAAAATATTTAGTGGGCCAATAATGAGTTGTTATCCCCAAATCCCCAATGTCCCCCCTCCCCATCCCAGTCAGCTGGATATCCTCCTCTGTGGGTCATCTGGATCTGTCCTTGTGGCAGGGGACCATGGATAGCCTAGTACTCAGCCTGGTTTTCTCCTGGCCCAAGTGTGTTGATACTGAGGGGTGCCAAGTCTCTGGATCATCTCCCCCCCCCACGGCTCTCACAATCTTTCAGCCCCCTCTTTGACACAGTTCCCTGAGTTGTGGTGGGTGAGTATTAAGGCTGCTTTTATGTCGTGAGCTTAGGGGTCTTTGTGTCGAAAATCGTTGGTTTCTGTCACCCTGGCTTAACCTGTGTTGATTGAATGGCTGTGGCTGTGGGTCCACCAAGGGGCCCTTGAGTCGCACCTATTCTACAGTTGTCTTCAGGAGTCTGTCTGAGACTTGTTAATGGCCCAGCTGGGCCAAGTTAGAGTTTATTATTTTTAAGTGAAACTAGAATAAAATAACTTAGAACGTACTCTTGATAATTCTAGGCATTTACAGCTTCCCAGGAAGAAAGTCACTTTCTACTTCTGCCATCAATGGTAGGAAAGAGAAATAGAAAACCCTCAAAATTTCAAATTCATCCCACCTTTTGAAACTTTTTGTAGATTTTTTCCTTAAAAGTATACTTCATGCCTTTTAAGACCTAGCTTTAAATTCATAATACTGCACCCTTCTTGAATAATAACTCAAAACATTGGCTTCCACTCTGTGAAAATACAGTCTTTAAATCTATAACTGGTATCAGCAGATGAATACTAAAAAAATACAGTACCAGGCTACACTGACATATTCCAGT
>PVHP010050151.1:0-11907 GCA_004024765.1 Zapus hudsonius
GGGAAGGGAAGGGAAGGGAAGGGAAGGGAAGGAGAAGTGAGTAGAGGAAGGAAAAGAGTAAGGAGAAGGAAGATACAAAGTAAGATGAAGGAGAGGGCTGGGTATGGTGGCACAGGCCTTTAATCCTAGCACTCCAGAGGCTGAGGTAGGAGGATCATTATGAGTTTGAGGTCAGCCTCAGACTACATAGTGAATTCAAGGTCAGCCTGGGCTAGAGTGAGACCCTATCTCAAAAAGAAGAAGAGGCAAAGGGGGCTGGAGAGATGGCCAGTGGTTAAGGTGCTTGCCTGCAAAGCCTAATGACCTGGGCTCTATTTCCCAGCACCCAGATGCACATAGTGGCACAAGCATCTGGAGTTTATTTTCAGCACCTGGAGGCCTAGTGTGCCTATTCTCTCTGTCTCCATTCTCTCTGCTTGCAAATAAATAAAGAAAAGCAAAAGAATGTGCAAAAGGCCTTCAATATCCTGAGGTACCATTGCATGTCCTGTGGGGGAGGAGGATTGGAGTTAACACCACCACACTCTCGAACCCTCCCGAAAATTTCAGTCTTCAAGAATATGGGCAGCCTGAAGTCACACCCAACTTCCCAGAGGTAAGATAAACTAGACACAGTTGCTGACAGTCACAATTCAGTGAGAAATCAATGAGGATCAAAAGAGCTTTTCAGAGATGGAGGCCTAGGGTGGTCCATGGCGTATGGCCAGCAGGGGACTCTGGGGTCAGACTTCTAAACACTGGTCAGAAGAGCTGGTGAAGCTGGGCATCCAGTCCACAATCTCTGGTCTTACCCACTGTGGAATGCCCTGCAGAAGGTGAGGCTAGAACTTACCTGAGAGGTGACCAAGTAAGGTGCCTGAGGTCAGCCATGCAAGAACCATGGAAGTCAGCCCCATCTAACGTGAGAAGCAGAGAGTAGGCCACCTATGACCTGGATCCGCTCTGCTCCCTTTGCCCTGGATCCAGTCCGTTCCCTTTGCCCTGCATCTCATCTGCCCCCTCTGACCAGCTTTCCCTCGAAGGGGCAGGAGCTCCACGAGGTGATGTCAGGAAGGGTGCCCCAGAACTAGGAAAGCCTCTCTCTCTCTCTCTCTCTCTCTCTCTCTCTCTCTCTCTCTCTCTCTCTCTCTCTCTCTCTATCTGTCTGTCTCTCTCCCATCACAAACACACTATTTCCTTCATCTTCCCCACTCCCCCCCCCGTGGGATGGAGGGGCAGCTTCTGGGACCAGAACACTGTCCATCCAGGTCACACAGCAAGTGTTTGGAGGGTGTGGTCAGAACTGGAAAGAGGGTGGTGGGAAAGGCTTCATGGAGGTCACGGAACAGCCTAAGCCCAGGCTGGGAACGGAATATGCAAGCAAAGACACGGAGGCATGCAATTCTATGCGGGGGAAGCTTGACAGTGCCTACCGGGCTGGAAAGCAGAGGCCCCCGAGGCTAGGTCCTAGACGCCCTGGGCGCCAGGAGGGGAGCGCGGTCCGGAGCACCGGCGCAGAGCCGCAGGCGGGGAGGCTGGAGGCGCGGGAGGTCGGGGGAGCGGGAGTGCCAGCAGGGACCCGGGAGGAGGTCCCGGGATGGGGCGTCCCGGGGCGCACGGCCTCACTCACCGCGGAGCCAGCGCGCCCCGGCGTGCGCGTCCTTGGGGCGGATGAGACGGCGCTGCGCGTAGCTGCGGCCCACGTACCACAGCATCCAGAGCAGCTGCAGCAGCATGAGCGCTGTGAGCAGGCACAGCAGGTCGCGCTTGCCCACGCCCGCCGCGTGCACGGCCCAGGCCAGCAGCAGCAGCAGCCCCGCCACGAACACGTTCAGCCCGTACTGGCTGCTCAGGGTCTCGGCCAGCTTCTGCGGGACGCCGGCGCCCCGCGCGCCGGGGCCCTCGGGCATCTCGGAGATGGCACCGGGCACCGTCTGGTCCTGGCGGCTGCGCGGGGCTCGCGCTGCTCCTGGCTCCGGGCCTGGCCCCACGCCCTCCGCCCCTGCCCGCCCCCTTCTGCGCCGGGCCCTCGATCGAGTCCCCGCCGCGGCCGGGACCCCGCTGCCCTGTGCAGCCCACGCTCCGGCTCGCGCCGACGGCACCCCACCCCTGGGCCCACGCCCGCACACCCCACCCCTAGCGCCCCGGAAACGCCGGACGGCTCCCCGGCTTGCGGGGAGGGCAGGGTGCGAGGGGACCGGCCCGAGGGACAGCCGGGGGCGTGGCTGCGGAGAGGGTCTGCGCCTGGACCGGGAGGTCTGGGTGCCCTGGTCCATGGCTGCGGGGAGTTTTCCGTCGCTCTCGCCTCCACCTTCCAGTGTGTCCTGTGGCCAGAGGTGGAGGTGGCGTCTGGCACCGGGGAGGACCTCTTTAGGGGATCATTCAGTTTGTGCTGGGGGGAGGGGGCTTCTGTGTTGGCCACGGGAAGTGCTGACACTGAATGGGACCGGAGCTGCTACCCAAGAAGAGGTCATCCTTTCCTTCTCCTCCAGGGAGCCTGGATCAGAGCTGGGCGAGCTCTCAAAGTGACCTTGGAACTGCGCTTGTCCTTTCAAAGTGGCTGTGTGTCCACTTGCCATGACCTGCTCCCAGAAGACAGTGGAGTCACCCCCCCCCAAAACAGGCGGTCCACACCAGAGTCGCTAAAAAAGGTCAGGAGGATTTCTGTGAAGAGAAGAGGAGGACCTAAGGTCCTCCATAAAGTAGAGCCGGCCAGGAACACAGCAGTGTGAGTAGGGAGTGGGGCGCAAGCCAGGGTGTGAGACCTGAAGAGGCAGCAGGGTCCAGTTCCATGGGAGGCCCCAGGGCAGGACGGGCCTGGAGAGACACTCTTCCTCTGATTTAACCCCAATGCTGTTTTCAGTGTCTTTATTTTTAAAACTAGTTTTTCCTTTTGCGTTGAGCCCAGCACACTGAAACAGCCTGTTCTGACTGCTAACCTGTGGATGGGCAGGGAAGGCCTGGGCCTAAAGAGCCCTGAGGGTCTAGCCTAGCCTTTATTTATCATTTCATCCATGCATTCATTTGATCCACACATACTCATCCACACTGACGTTTACTGGGCTCTATGTGTTCTTCTAGGGACTCAGCAGACCTGCCCCGGTAGGGTGTTCACAGAGAGATGCACACAGTAAACACCTATTTAAGGCTTCTCTGGGAAGCTGGAGAGTGAAAAGGCAAGGGACAGCACCTGAACCACTTCATACCAGGAATCCATGGCCAGGTGAAAGGCAGAGGGAGGCGGTTCCAGCAGAAACCAAGAAATGGCTGAAGTGCAGCCTGTGTCCCCTAAGCCCAGCCAGCTTGGACACCTGGTCAGCAGTGAGTTAACCAACGCACAGGAGGATGAGTGTACAAGTTAATGAAGAAGCCCTGGGATCCTGGAGGCACCAAGAAGGGCAGAACTGACTTGCTGAGGTGTCTTCCCCACCATGCCCCTTACCTGGCCATTTTCCTTCACACAAATTGTGTGAAGCTTCCTCTGTGCCTTCCAGAAAGCCTCCGTAGCATCATACTATGGTCACGCTCACTGGCAAAGATCAATATGAGGCCCTTTTCCTCTGAAGTAACCTTAGAAGTATGGAAGAACGGCTCAGCTAACACTCAGCTTTCCCAAACCTTCTATACACTGGGGTACATGAATCAAACCAGGAAATTCCCGTGGATAAAGCAGTACCAACGAAAGGAGAAACTTCAGGCCCCCTCATGTCATTGAGCCTTCCACACAGACCTTTTGGGAAACACTAGATAAGGGTTCTGTGTGATCTGATGGTCACTTCTGCTGGGAAGTACATTTCTTCATCATTTTGTGTGGAATTCCAATAAGCCCTTATAAATACAAAGATGGTAAAGCTAGCAACAGCCTGACAGGAAGGGACACCATATTTGTGTGGGTCAAGGAGGCTAGATCCCCACTCCATGGTGGGAAGGCCCAACACAGCCCCATTGTCTCCAGCAAGGTGCCCTGTGGGCTGTTCAGTGTTGGGCTCATGGCTGCCATCTGCATACTACAGTGTGAATTACAACTGTGGCCACTTGAATGTGAAATGCCCCCATGCCTCTTGTGTTTGTGATTAAGCCTCACACTTAATCCCCAGCTGGTGGAGTCCTTGGGAGATGGAGCCATACTGGAGGGGGGGGGGGCTCACTCTTACTGCTTCCTCCCTGTTGATGTGACAAAATATGACACATGATGAAACTTCCTCTTGAAACTATAAGCCAGAAATAAACTCTTCCATAAGCTGCTTCTGGTGGCAGGTAGGAAACAGTGGCCCAGTTGGTGGCATTTTCTTATAGCAGCCCCAGCAGAGTAACACAACTGAATAGCTTGGGGCAACTCAAATGGCAGGCCTAGAAACATCTCAAAGCTTCTTGAGTCACATTCCTGACAGGAATTAGGCAGCAAAAAAAGCTGAGCTCAGCTGGGACTGTGGATCAGAGCACCTGTACATGGCCCCATGGTGTGACTTGAACCTCTGGCAGCCTTGCATCTGGTCTTTGTGGGGAAGCATCCTGGGAGAGGCTGTGTACACAGCAAGTATTTCAGCGTGAGGCACCCAGCTTTAGAAGCCACATAGAACCATCTCTAGCCGATTCTTGAAAATGCGTTCCCAAGCCCACCTGTGAATATCAAAGCTTCAGGCCCTCTTTGGAAAGCATCCAGCAGATTGTACACTCCATGCTAGTGGTGACTGGGGGTGATCGTGAGCTCATAGGCAGCCTGCAGTCATGTGCCTTGCACCTGGGCCCCCAGAAATCACACTGGGGAGAATAGGGAAGGGTGCTTGGCAGATGCCCAGAGAATATTCCATTTGGCCCCTCTTCTGCAGAAGAAAGCATCAGTGGGACTGCACATGAGATTCGGATCTTCACACCATAGCCATTGTGGGAGAGTGTAATAGTTAAATTTTGTTGTCAACTTGACCTTTCAAGTAATCTTGGGTGGGTCTCTGAGGATGTTCACAGGAAGGCAGCCTCTCAGTAGGGGGCAGGATATAAAAAGGCTCAAAGAAGCTAGAAGTAAACATCTGTGTGGGCAGTGCAGGAAGGAAATTCCAGAGACTCAGGAAGCCGTTAAGTCTGGGATAGAATTGCAAGACCCCACCCTAGGGCTATATAAAGGTGAAAGAATTCTCTCCTTGCCCTCCTGCCTGTTTGCTGGTGTGTGTGTGTGTGGTGTAGGTGGTGGGTTTTTGCTTTCTGCTTGGACCTGTGAAAGGGGAGCAAGCCTCTTTTGCATTCTAGAACTTCCCCTGTATCCAGAGCTTCAAATAAATCCTTTCCTCCCATAAACTGTGCCTGGTTTGGAGATTCATCCCAGCGGTGTGCGGCTGACTATGACAGAAAGCATCTGCAGCCCTCTTCCCACACCTTCTGTTCAGAAGCCGCCCAGTTCACCTTGTCAAGTTGTGATCGTTGTAGCACCACCCATGGAACAATGTGGACTTTAAGTGTCCACATCCTTTTTTTTAACTTTTTATTGACCTCTTCCTTAATTATAGAGAATAAACCATAATTCCTTCCTACCCCCACATTCCCCCTTTCAAATCCACCTTCATAACCCCTCCCCTTAGTTTCTATATTGTTTCGATGTAATCATCTGTTCCTCCCATTATGAAGGTCTTGTGTAGGTATTATCAGGCACTGTGAAGTCATGAATATCAAGGCCATTTTGTATCTGGAAGATTGCATTGTAAGCAGTCCTCCCCTTACAATCTTTCCACTACCTCTTCCACAAAAGAACCTGAGCCTTGGGAAGTGTGATAGAGATGTCCCAGTGCTGAACACTCCACTGTCACTTCTTCTCAGCATTATGATGTCTTTTGAGTTATCCCAGTGGTCACCACCTTCTGAAAAAGAAGCTTCTCTAGACAAGAGTGAGTATGGTCATTTTTTAAAAAGTCTTTATGAGGCAGCTTGGTAGGCATAATATATGTATTTAGGCAGACAACAGAAGGCATTACTCCCCTAAGGCTTATGACCTCCCCTACCACAGGCTTTGACCAGGTCTTCAGTACCAGGCATGTATTCTCTCCCATGGAGTGGACCTCCAGTCCAATTATAGAGCAGTTGGTTTCCCCCACAATAGACATGCCACTATTGCCCCAGTTGGCACATTTGGCCTGGATGGCTAGTCTTAAAGCTTGCAAGGTTCACTGCAAGGTTCACTATTGATGATGTCTCTCTCCCATAGGGCTGCATGCAGCCAGAGCTTTTTCCAGCTTTCTGTCAGCTGGTTAACAGAAAGGAGGTTTCCAGCTCAGCTCTAGCTTGATTTCTCAGTGACCTACAGCCCAAGTATATGAGGATGACTTGTTTTTAACAGCAAGTAATAACTGCTGTACATAAAATATGTGACCTTGGGTATGTAGTTTAGTGACAGAGCACATATTTGTCAGGTTCAAGGCCTTGGGTTCAATCATCCAAAACTGAAGATGTTCCATTCAAAATTATTCAATAACCCCCAAAATGTGAGAGTGTTCTAGGTAGCCAGACACAGTGATGCACTCTTAAAATAACTCAAGCTTTGATCGCTTACAGCTCCGGGTCCTCAATGGCTCCATTCAGGCTTCAGTAATCCCCTGTACCCTCTGGGTCCCCCCTCACCAGCCTCCTCATAGCCCTGAGCACAAGATGCCATCTCCACCCTGGCCCACAGCCCCGCCTTAGTCTCCACTACTCTTGATTCAGACAAAATGGACTACCAAATGAACCAACCCATATTCTGCTCACTGAAAAGTGCGGGGTCACCACAGGGTGGGGCTGCAAAGCTGTAGCTGATCACTTTTGATTGGTGCCACCCTGCCTATCACTCAGATGTCCCTGTAAATGTTGTGTCCCAGCCTGGCTGTATATCTGTGAGCTAAGTTTTAGAATATGCACCTGGATGAGAGCCCAGAGCATGGTAGCTCATGCCCTTTGTTCCTAGCACACCTGTGTCCCCCAGGAGACAGGGGGTGTGGTAGTTTTGAATAAATGTCCCCCAAAAGAATTAAGGGTTTATTAAAATTGTAAATTGTCTCCAGCCAGTTCTGGCTAGAGGAAGTGTGTCACCTTGGCCAGATCCTAGGGTTCAGCCCTAAGGTATTTCTGGGGTGCGTCTGGAATTTTAGGGCTTCTGTCTCTGTCTCTGCTTGTTTCTGTGAAAGGGGGCCAGCCTTTCCTTAACTTCTTCCCCTGGATCTGTTCAATAAATTTTTTCATCCCCATAATCGTGAGTGGTTTGGAGATTCATCCCAGTGGCGTGTGGTTGACTACGACAGGGGGGATGGCTGACAGCCCTAAATCCTGTTTATAAGTGCTAATAGGTTTTACTCCTGCTGGCTGAGTTTCCGTGGTTTTGTTTCCTGCTGAGCCCCCTTGTGATACAAAGCAACCTTGGATTGTATATAAGGTTGGATGCTGAAATAAAGTTTTGAGATCTGTTCGGACACTTCTCCCAGCTGCGAGTGTATGTGGGGCTCTGGCTGCGCTTTCGCCTTTCTCCATGAAGCCTGTCTCCTGCTGGCCGGTGAGACAGGGTCACAGGGAGCCAGAGATCCGTGACTGACTCTCTGGGGACCCAACAGTAAACTCGGCCTGAGCTGCTTCTCCTGTCACAAGAGACTCCCGGTGTGGCCATAGGTATGGATTAAAGAAGGTCATGAAATAGGATTTGGACTGGAGGGATCTAGTCTGGGTCAACTTGTGGTTCCCAAACTTGCTCAAGTTCAGTGTCTTCTATGCCACGTCGGCTTGATTAGACATGCCACCTGTGCAGGCCCAACCTTGTTATGTTTGGGAGGCTCAGACAGCACCCAGTTCAGGATGGAAGCTGGAGCCATGCGATCAGTTATAGCTCATGAGTAGGTGAACAGTTGTTTGTTGTTGGTTTTTTTATTGCTGTTTGTTTATTCATTTGTTTATTTATTTTTTTGTTTTTTTTTAATTTTATTTATTCATTTTCAAGCAGAGAGATACAGAGAGGGAGAGAGAGGGAGAGGCAGGCAGCTAGGAAGTACCAATGTAATCTTGTCACTACAATTTTGCCAACTTAAAAGCCAGGAAATGAATTCCCTCCTGGTTCCCCTAGAAAGGAATGTAGGTAGCACTGTGATTTTAGCCCAAACTTCAGACCTATACCACTATTCCTACCATCTTAAGCTGTTGTCTGCAATAATTTGTTCCACCAAAAAAAAGCTAGCATGAATGCCCACTCCTGGGTTTCGGCTACTCTGTCATGAGGAAACCATGACACAGGGAGAGGTCTTCACAGAAAGAAATCCATAACCAGGGCTGACTTGCCAACCATGAGTGAACCATCTTAAAGGGGGCTGTCTAGTTCCAGGTGAGTCTTGCCTGGTGTGGAGCAGAAACAAGGTGTTCCTGCCAACTCCTGATCAGATTTCAGATTCCTGAGCAGAATAAATGGTGGCCGTTGTTTTAAGCCACGTATGTTTGGGTGTGGTTTGTTAGGTAACCGGAATATACAGATGCAAGTGGGAATGAGTCCAAATCAGAGGTGACCTGGGAGGTTTTCTGTGGTGACCACTGTTGACAAGGATAAAGAGCATTGCAAGAAGGTGCTGATGGTCAGAAGAGAGAGGGGACCAGGTTGCGAGTGCTGGGGCAAGTTGGGGAAGCAGTGGGTATGAGGCTCACAGCCCTCTGGACTCCGGGTCTCTTCACTACTGCTGGGGTTGGGGCCAGGGAAGGACAAAGCTCTCGATGTCCCTTGTGACTCCTCTATATAAGATGCACAATAGAACTTCACTTTGGCATCTACTTCCCGTCGTGTTTCATCTTCTGGTAGTGCTGAGGGTTTAACTCAGGGGCTTGCACATGCTGGGCAAACCTTGTGCCACTGAGTTATAGGCCAGACCTGTTTTTTTTTTTTCTTTGTCCTGTTTGTTTGTTTGTCTGTCTGTTTGTTTTGAGACAGAGTTTCACTCTAGTCCAGACTGACCTGGCACTCACTCTATAACCCAACTGGTCCCAAACTCATTATGGTCCTCCTACCTCAGCCCCCAAGTACTGGGATTAAAGGTGTGTGCCACCAAGCTCAGCTCTTGCCCTTTTCTATTCCTGAGACAACATTTTGCTATATAGTCCAGGCTGGCCTCAAACTCTGGATCCTTCTGCCTCGGCCTCCCAAACAGCTGAGATTATGGATATGCATCACCATACTCCACTCTTGTGTAACTTCTTTTTAACAAGTAGCACAGCTGGAAACAGTGAGCTGTCTAAATAGAGGATTCTTAGCTAGAGTTGCTATGGAAACCCCAAAAAAAAGGAATAACAAGAAATATAAGTGAACCTGACTTCATGTTTGGCTTTGTGGGGGGGGGGTGATATACAGTGGTAATATTGTGTGTATGCCCCACTTTATGTATCTGGTTTTACATGGGCAATGGGGAATCGAACCTGGACTGTCAGGTTTTGCAAACAAGCATGTTTAACCACAGAGCCATCTCTCCAGCCCACAGCTGGAACACCTACATATGGGTGCTAGAGATCACACTCAGGTCCTCATGATTGAACAAGCAGCACAAACCTGCTAAGCCATCTCCAGAGCCTGTAGATGGAAAAATCTCACCTTTACGCAGATAGGAACCATCCATCCCATAACATAAAGCATTGACTCACTGTGAGGCATGAGACAGCACAGTGGCAAAGGTGGTTTGAATGCAAAGCGTCCCCCACAGCCTCATGTGTTTGTGATTAAGCCTCATTCCTGGCTGGTGGAGCCCTTGGGAGATGGCACCTTCCTGGAGGAGCTATGTTGCTGGCGGTGGACCTTGAGGTTTATTAATCCAGCCCCACTGAATGTTGATAGCAATTTGGCTCAGACTACTTCCACCCTACTGATGTGGAAATGTGACCCAGGCTTCCTGCACAGGTCTGTCATGTTTTCTCCACCCCGATGAACTGTCCCTTAAAACTATAAGCTGATGGCTCCCCCATCCAGTAAGTAATTACTGCCCACAAAGAGCTGTTAATCAGAGTGACCTACATGGTCCCTAAAATAAAATAAACTTTTATCACAGCTCTTGACTACCCACCTCAGACAACAGACCCTATTGCTGAAGATTCTACAGACTGGTACCACACAACACTGAGAGACCCTGCTGAATCCAAAAATGAAATCGGCTCCCAGAAGGGTAGCCTGGGTAATGCCGGAAGGTGTTGCATGAGCTGCCAGAAGAACCAGACCAACGATATTCCAAGAAAGCAGGAGACATCTTCAAGGTACACCGACCGATGGCCTGAGAATGCAGAACAGTCTGTTATATGGCACAGACAAGCAAGTCAAGAAGTGCCCATCTGTGCAATGGTGGCGCTCAACCTAGGTGGGTAATCAACAGCTGGCTAATTGGCTATGAGATCCACTCAGTGACATGGAACCCTTGACTGGTACAGGGACCCAAGGCAACCTTGAATGGGGACCAAGAACATGATCTCCATGGGGAAGTCCTCACTAACCTTAGGTCTTCTGAAAGGCTACACCCTCCAAACGCTCACCAACCTAGCAATATTTGTCTCAATTGACCAATAATGATCACTCTCCACTGGAGACTCTTTGTATTTTTCAGAAAGCAACATGAACTGTGGACAATCCAACTCCACCAATTGGACATGACTTGACAGGGGACACCCAAGCAGGAGATGAAACACCTCAAACTCACCATTTAGAGCCCTAACACAACCTCTAAGGAAGTGGGATGACGAGCAAAAGAGCTACTCCCACAGCCAGACAGAGATCCTAGGGAAGATAACGGAGAGAGGCACCAAGGATGCCAAAATTGTCCAAAAGACAAGTTCAGAGACTTAAAAACCTAATAACTACGCAAAATTTAAACTCACCCACCATGACTCAGGGAAATTTGTGGAAGAGGGGGTAGAAAGAATGTAAAAGCCATGGGGAGGGATAATATCTAATGCATAAAAGGGAATGTCATCCTGGTTTCAATGGTTTTCTCTAATAACTTATGATACTGAGCATATTGTTTTGTTAATATATATAATTTTAAGCCAATAAAAACGTTTGTAAAAAACTAAAAACTGAGGGATGGAGAGATGGTTCAGTGATTAAAGGTGCTTGTTTACAAAGCCCTACAGTTCCCCAGTACCCACATAAAGCCAGATGTACCAAGTTCATTCGAAGTGGCAAGAGGCCTTGGCACACCCATTCCCTCTTCTTGTAACTAAATAATAAGTAAATAAACAAACCTAGAAGCAGAAATAAATCCTTTCTTCCCATGAGCTGCTTCTGGTCAGGTGTTTTGTCCCAGTAAGGAGAGAGTAACAAGAGAGCTAATACTGTAGCCCAGTCACAGACACTGGCCCCGAATTCCATCACCAACACCACAGATATAAAATCCAGTAAAGAACATTTACTCTGCAGTGGCTACAGAAGGACATCTCATGACACCCAGCACCAAGATCCCAGGCACTTCAGTTTTGGAGTGCTTCTAAGGGGAGTCAGAAACTAGTTTATGTTGAATAAAAATAGTACAGGCATCAACTTTAAATCCTGCTTCAGGTTCGTTAGAAAGATCATTGCCTCTTGGGCTGGAGAGATGGCTTAGCAGTTAAGGCATTTGCCTGCAATGTAGAAGAACCTGAGTTCGATTCCCCAGGACCCATGTAAAGCCAGATGCACAAGGTGGTGCATGTGTCTGGAGTTCATTTGCAGTGGCTGGAGGTCCTGGTGCACCCATTCTGTCTGTTTCTTTCTCTCAAATAAATATTTTTTAAAAAAAGAAAGAAGCCGGGCTTGGTGGCGCACGCCTTTAATCCCAGCACTCGGGAGGCAGAGGTAGGAGGATCACCATGAGTTCGAGGCCACCCTGAGACTCCATAGTGAATTCCAGGTCAGCCTGGACTAGAGCGAGACCCTACCTCGAAAAACCAAAAAAAAAAAAAAAAAAAAAAGAAAAAAGAAAAAAA
>PVHP010050152.1:0-11913 GCA_004024765.1 Zapus hudsonius
CTCTTCTCTGCCTACTGATTTCTGGTGGGTTTCTTTTTTTTGCATGTGTACGTGTATCTTATGCATCTATGTCTGTGTGCACATGCATGTTCTTCTGTATGTGTGTATGTGCACATTGTAGATGGAGACCAGAGATTGATATCTGATGTTTCTTGGATCAATGTCTTCCTTCATGGCTCTAATTCACTGAGACAGGGTTTCTCCCTTGAACTCAGAACTACTGATTCAACCAGATTTCCCTGGCCATCCCCTGTCTTGGCATTACAGATGGGCCACCCGACCCCCATCTCTTGTCCTCATACTTGCGTGGAAAGTACTTTATCAACTGAGCCATCTTCCAGGCCTCTGAATCCTATTCCTTCATAAAAAGAAGTAAGAGATCTTGAAATTTTAAATGTTTACCTGTCTCTGGAAAATAACAATATGACTAAATAAAACTTTCTATTATCATAAAATCAACATTATGTTCCCAGCTTTTTGTCTTCCCACCCCTGGTAGAACCAAGAGACAAAGAACTATTTTAAAAAATATATATATATACAATGTCAGATAAATATTAACCAATGATACGAAGTGACTGTGTCCATGTTGAACACACAAGAGGGAATAGTGAGGACAGTGACAAACTGGAGATCACACCCCCTTTCTCAGGCTTTCTCTTTGGAATTTCTTTGGCAGGTGGACAGAGAGCTCCCAGATCTACAGGGCTGCTTCTATTCACGAGCCAGCTGCATGGTAACAGACCTTTCAACTTTCAAGAGAACATTGAAATCTTCTCTGTTAAGTGAAATCTCAAAGAAAGTTAGGTCAATATATTGTGTGGCTCTCTCCAGCCCAAGGGAACACGTGAGTAAACCCGGGCTTCATGCCCTTGCACAGAGGTTGCTCCCTGGGATACTTTCACTTACTGCTGAAACCTAGCTGGATGCCCCCATCTCCTCATTTGGGTGCAGACAAGGACAAGGCCACCATCTTGAAGGTGACACAGCAAGGTGAATGAAATATAGTAACTCACACAGGGGCCAGGCAAGGGGTGGACTAGAGCCCATGCTCTGTGCCCTGTGTCTCATGCCATAAAGACACCTTATTTGAGAACAGCTGTGATAGGGGCAAGGGATAATGCCAGCATGCCCGCTTAAATGGACCCCATGCCATCTGGGCATCTGCTTTTCTGCCTAATAGCTTTCATGTGGAGAGTGGTTCACTCCATGTGGGCACAGCCCTCACACTGTGCAATTAGATGATTGCCCAGCTAACCTGTCCTTTGGCTGAGCAATTCTGTCTCTAGGATGTTATGTTCCAGTCATATTATTTATACAGAAGTATATTTAAAAAAAATGAATAGAAAATTAACACTAAGTGCATTTATTTTTATTTATTATTTGTGTGTGTATATTAAAAACTGATGGAGGTGAGGACATTGAGGAGAATGATGGAGGTGAGGACACTGGATATGAATCAAACTCCCCTACAATGTGTCACCAGATCCCGTAATCTGGTGCAGGTAGATTTAGTCTGTAACAGCCATAGTCCCTGGAAGAGTATCCAGACGATGAGCTTCAAGAACTGTTACATGTGATTCCCAGTTTTCGTGGTTGCATTGACTTTTACTAACATCCTCCTCATCTCTCAGTCAACGAGACAGACATCAACAAAATCCAACACAACCCAAAGCAGAAATCCAGGGACACTTAAGATCTCAACAAAAAGCAGACTTAAAACTCACCCACCATTCACTCAGGGAACTGAGCAGAAGAGGGAGCGGAAAGAATGCAAGAGCCATTGTGGGGGAGAATATCCAGAGACATTGCCCCCCTCAGTAACTCAGTAACAGCATACAAAGTGTGTGTGTGTGTGTGTGTGTGTGTGTGTGTGTGTGTGTGTGTGTCAAGGTGTGGGGGGGAACAGGCTACCTCTTGTACAATTTATAACCTCCTACTCCATGGACTAATCCCGTGTGCCCAAAGAGGAGGAAACCCAGTAGATTAGAAACAGGGACTAGGGACATGGGGGTATTATCATAACATTTGCTCATATGATGTATCCAATTATGAATAATAAAGATATCAATTATAAAGGGGGAGGAGGAGAAAGTGAGTTAGCTCTAGTGTTCATCACTCTCTTCTTCCTGAGTAGATTCAGTGTGACCACCTGCCTCATTCATGTGGCTACTGCCAAAGCCACACTCACCACTATGTCTTGCTTCCATGATGAACTTGAACCTCAGACTGTGAGCTTCAGTTGCTTTTGTCAGGCATTCAGTCACAACCATGAGAAAAGTAACTAATACAAAGGTGTCCTTAAAAGGAAGTCTGAGCATGGAGATAAATTCCACACACAGACTGCAATATGAAAACACAGAGAGAAGGCCTGATACAAGTTAAGGAATGCTGACACTTCCCGAAGCTGTGAGATTCTTGCAGCACCCAGAAGGAATGGACGTGGGCAACATCTTGATTTTGGCCCTCTACCTTCCAGAATTGTAAAACAATAAATCTCTATTGCTTTAAGCCACACAGTCTGTGGTCCCTTGTTACGACAGCCTCAGGAAACTAATAGAGTATTCCTCCAGCAAACCGCAGACATAACTGGGCACAGAATTGGATTCTTACAGCCACACAGGAGGCATTCACTGATTATTGTAATTTAGATATTAAAGGGAAGAGTAGGAAACTTAAGGGGCACGCAGATAACAGCTAACTCTACCTGTTGCGTTCAGCGTGGGGCAGCCAGCTCCCTCACTGCATCATGGGAGTGTTTGGCCCCTGGTGGAATGAACCTCCTTCAAGGCATGTCATATAATATAGTTAATATAATATGATGCATAACATATGATATAATAGTGATATCATAGCCTCCTAATTGATCAATTCCAGCATCTTCTTGGTGCCTCGCTGGCTAATGACACTTAAAGTTACCTGCTTAGCCTATGAACTATATACCTACTTCAAGGCCTCTATTTGAGTCTTCCAAAGTACTCATTTTCTCTGATCCCAAAAGTGGTCACATGTACCTCTCCTCAGGAGTTTAGGAAAAGGAAAATAATCTATTAATTATGCAGAAGAGTGTTGCTAATAAATAACAATGCAGAGTATTTAGTGATCTAGAGTTTATATTACATACATACTACTTGAAAGCCTTCTCTTTTAGTTGGCAATATGTCAAGAATATTTATCTGTGTCAGTCCACCCAGGATAAGCCTGCGAGACAGACACCAACTATCTTCAACACAACCTAAAGCAGAATTACAGAGACCCCCTACGACCTCAAAAATAAAGCAGCCTTAATACTCACCCACGACTCAGGGAACTGAGAGAAAGAGGGGGCAGAAAGATTGTAAGAGCCATGTGGGGGAGAACTCCCAGAGACATGTCTCCCCTGACTCCTAGGCTATCCATAATCCCCTACCCCATGGACTGACCCAGACTGCCCAAAGAGGAGGATACCCAGCTGATTGGGGACAGAGAGGAGGGAAATCAGGGAATTGGGGACATCAACACATTGTTCACTCATTCAGTGTATTGAAATATGGATAATAAAGATATAATTTATAAAAATAAAAATAAAATCTTTGACCATAGAAGAAGCTAGAACTTTTTGGAGAAATGGCTGGTTCCAAGCCTGAGCGGGTACAATCCTATTTTGAAATTATCTTAAAACTACCAATGATGGCAGAAAATATATAAAAAGGATTCAGAAGCTAATTTGGAAAATTTGCCACTAGCTAAAGATGAGACAATCTGATCAGCAGGTAGGGAAAAAAGAGATGAACCCAAACATGCTAGATATGTTTAAATCCGTGTTTCATAATGGCAAAATAAAAATCATCATTCACCTCTGGTACATCTCTGGAATGGATTCCTTATTGAAAACTGATAATAAAGGAGAAAAAATTGAACATAAAAAAAATTCCCCTAGCACATAGTTTTAATATCTATAGAGTTCTTTTTTCAGGAAGCATATTATATAATATAATTAATTCTTTATTCCTGAAGCAAGTCAAGGGAAAAGCAAGATAATTATTGAACCTGGACTGTGGAGACCCCGGAGACCAGATCACCTCCACCTGTTGCTTATTTTTCTTGAATCTCTGGTGCTTTCTTTGTCAGAGTGCCGCCTGCAACCTCCTCTAGTCTGTGGGACATTGATAAAAATCTATTTCTATCAAGCTTGGGACTACAACAGAAACCACTCATTTAAAATTATGTATTTAGAAGTGCTACACTTCTGGGTCTGGTGTTACAGAAATGAACAAGACAGATAAGGTCCCTACTTTCTTGGAGTTTAAAATTTAAGTAGAACACTATATTGGTTATTTTTTTCTTGTCACTGTGAAAGAACGCCTGTCACAAAAGGAAAGTCTTATCTGGTTCTCGGTTTTAGAGGGTTCAGTCCATCACTGTCAGGGGTGGGGACTGAATGACAGCTGCTTTCTCCCTTCTCCCCTTTCAGTCCATCCAGATTATATATAACCCATAGAATGGTCTCTCTCTCTCTCTCTCTCTCTCTCTCTCTCTCTCTCTCACACACACACACACACACACACACACACACGATAAATTCAAATAACTGCTCTGAAAAAAGTAAAACATGTGACTCGAAAGAAACTGATAAATTACTTTTGATGGTAGAAAAAGGAAATAACATGTTAACTAAGACCTGAAAAAGAAAAAGAGCTTTGATCTATCACATTCCAAGAAGAGGAAGTAGGTCTGCTTGGCTGCTGATCTCCTAAGAGTCTCTGGCTTTCTGCTTTGGACTATTTTGGATATTCTCTGTGTCTGTCTCCTTTACCCTTTCATGGGTCATCTGACGTGCTGTGGAGGTAGTTCTCTTGCTCATCTCTTCACTTCCTCTGTGGTTTCATTTGGGCCCTAGATGATGTGTTAGTGGTGACTCATCTCCTGCCTGGGAGTCAGCCATCATCTCAGGTCCTGCTGGAATTGAGATGTCCATGGTTCTCACTGCCTTCTCTGAAAAATACAAACAGCATCTCCAATGTAACAGGAGATCAGCATAGGTTAAATGGGACAAACATTGTT
Source organism: Zapus hudsonius (assembly GCA_004024765.1). Classification (NCBI taxonomy): domain Eukaryota; kingdom Metazoa; phylum Chordata; class Mammalia; order Rodentia; family Dipodidae; genus Zapus; species Zapus hudsonius. The sequence goes on from PVHP010050152.1 coordinate 5,043, forward strand.
AATTTGGCAAGATTTTAATGAGCATAGCCTCTCTGTAGGCCCCATGATTAGTAAGGGTTTCCCCTTGGAGTCTGAGTTCTTGGTCTCCATAAGATTTTGCCTTGGATCACAGTTCCAGCTAATGGTTACTTGCCACTGAGCAGATCTTTAGCCAATCAGAGAGCCCTTGTGTCATGGTTTGATACAGGTGTCCCCCACAAACAATTGAATGTGTTCTGATAGATCGATCCTCAGCTGATGGCAGTTTGGGTTTTACAACCTCCATGAAGCTGTGTTGTCAGGGGCGGGCTTATGGGGTTATAAACCAGCTTCCCCTTGCCAGTGTTTGGCACACCTTCCTGCCGCTGTTTGCAGTGCTGTGGCGGAGGTGATGTCCACCCTCTGCTCATGCCATCGTTTTCCCTGCCAGAATGGAGTCTCCCCTCGAGTCTGTAAGCCAAATAAACCCATTCCTCTACAAGCCGCTTTTGCTTGGGTTCTCTCTGCGCAGCAACTAGAAAGCTGACTGCAACACCTTGATTACCCACCTGGGCTTAGCACAACTATTGCACAGGTGAGTACTTCTTGGCTTGCTGGTCTCTTCCTTATAGCAATGTCCTCAGCATTCTCAGACCATTGGTGGTTGTTGTATAGCTGTGTCCCCTGATTTCTCAGAATAGCATTGGTCAATGTCCTCTAGCTGCTCATGTAATGCCTTTCAGCATTACACATGCTACCATTTGGGAGCAGGTTACCTTTCTGGATCAAGTGGGATCTCTCTGTGTTGTGTGACGACAGTGTGTGGTATCTTCAGCAACAGGGTCTTATCTTTTGCCTGGGGCAGGTATTCAAGAGCTTTGACATAAGTCTGTCTTTTTTTAGGGACCTTCTAGGTCTCTCAGATCAACAGCTCAGTGTAGGAAGTAACCAATTTCTGGGACAGGGAGGTATACGCCAGAGCCACTTGTATTAGGGTTAGGCTTCCTCCCACCCTCTTCAGGGCCCTTCTTACCTGACAAGGCCCCCATCCTGCTCGAGAACCTACTGTCCAAAAGTGAGGACTCTATGTGATTGATTCACTATGGGATTTAGTTTTCTGTATGTCTTCCTCCTCCCAATCCGTCTTCCCCAATCTCCCCAGCCCCATTGTCTCACGATTTGCATGTCAGATTTGCTTATTATACAAGATTAACCTGATTGGTAACCACAGATGAAGGAGAATCAGTGGCATCTGTTTCTCTGTTCTTGTATGAATTCACTAAGTATCCATTACTTTCAAGTCCATCCACTTTTCTGCAAATTTCATTACATCATCGTTTTTCCTTACTGCTGAGTAGAATTCCATGGTTATATGTACCACGACTTTGATATTTGGAATCCTTAAGCAAACTTAAAACTCACCCACCATGGCTCAGGGAATTTGTGGAAGTTGGGGGGGGGGGAGATTGTAAGAGCCATCATGGGGGAAATATCCAGAGACATTGCCTCCTTCAAAACAAACAAACAAACAAACACTGGCTACTGCTTGCACAATTGATAGCCCTTCATCCCATGGAGCATTCCAGCAATCCCACTGAGGGCAGGGAGGAGGGAAATGAGGTTACCAACACAAGACTTGTTCATACAGTGTTCTACTTATTAACAATAAATAAATTTATTCAAAAAATAAATTAATAATAATAAAGAAGAAACAGGTAGAGAGACATGAGATGGTGAAAATGTGACCTGTACCCATGATGGATCAGGGAAATTTGGGGAAGAGAACTCTGGGAAAGATTGTAAAAGCCAGGGTGGGAGGGAATATCCAGAGGAATTGCTCTTCCCCCCCCACACACACACAATGACTAAAACTCTCATGACTCATAACTCACAACCCCATGGTGAATACCAGCAATCCCACTGAGAAGGGCCCTCAGTGGAATGCAGGCAGGAAACTAAGAGCTGTCCCGCATGTCTGGGGAGAGTGGGACCACAGGTGACATTAGAGAGGAGACATTATCCCCTCAGCTACAATTCATAAAGGGGGACAACCTTGTTGCCTCCTGTGCTATCCATAACCATGGATTAATCCAGTGTGCCCACCGAGGAGGATACCCAGTGGATTGGGGACAAGGGGGAGGGAAATGGGAATATAAGCACAATATTTACTCAATCAATGTATCTAATTTTGGGTAATAAAGATAAAATTTAAAAAATAAAGAATTCAAGAAGCAGGCACATGTTGGATCCAGTAGGCCGTCTTGGGACAAAGAAAGGCAGTCAGACTTTGCTCGGAATGCAGTAGGCTGATAGTTTGGAAGGTCTTAATTGGCAAGTGTTAAACATTGGCTCTGTTTAAGCTTAAAGGATGGAATATAAAGAGAAAGTGCAGAGAACAGGGAGCAGGTTACTGCTACGGTCCAGTTGAGAGACTTCTGGTAGCTTAGATTGAGTTGGTGATGACTTCAAGATATATTTAGATAATGGGCAGAGGAAACCAATAAAGTTAATTCAGATGGGAGAATTAAAGGAAGAAATAAAGGATAATAATATTTTACTATGAAAAATTTCAGACCTATAGAAATATTGAAAGAATTGGGTATTGCATAACTTCACACTGCATAGATTAGAGAATTAATCATTTTATTTGTTTCAATTATCCACCCACTATTTATGCATTCACCAAGGGTGTTTTTGATGCTCTTGATGTGAAAGTGGAAAATATCAGATAATTTTCCCCTCATTCCTCTACTAAAGTATGCACATTATTTAACTAGAGTTAGTATTTAGTTTTGGTTTTATTACTTTTCAGGGAAATTTACACCTGGTGAAATGCAAGAATCTAAAGCATTTCATTTGATGATTTTGAGGGGGAAGAAACTGTAGCTGTGTAAGCCTAACTCGGGGTCTCTGAACTTTAACTCTGTTCTCAACCTTAAATGACTCTTTGTGTTGTGGAAGGCTATCCTTAGGCATCGTAGGATTTTTAAAAAATATATATTTATTGTCTATAATGAGTTACATTATTTAGTCGGATTTTGAGCAGTGTCCCTGGTCACTAGATATCAACAGCACCACACACTCTTCCCTCCAGTTATGAAAACCAAAAATATTTATAAACTTTACCAAAAATAATCTTCAAGGGAATGCTCCAAATTGACATTTATTATATTAGCTCCTATTAAGATATAAGGCATGAAGTTCCCTTCATTTGCCTTACCAGAAAAACTGTATCTTTCTCCAGAGACAACCAATATTTTTAATATAGATTAGTTTTACTAATTCTAGAACTTTATGTCAAAGTGTAACAGGGGGCTGGAGAGATAGCTCAGCAATTAAGGTGCAAAGTCTAATGACCCAGGTTCAATTCCTCATTTCCACAAGAATCCAGATGTACAAAGTGGTGCATGTATTTGGAGTTTGTAGCAGCAGGAGGCCCTGGTGTGTCCATTTCGTCTCTCTCTCTCTCTCTCTCTCTCTCTCTCTCTCTCTCTCTCTCTCTCTCTCTCTCTCTCTCCTTGCAAATCTAATTAAAAAAAATACTACAGTGGGCAGTATTTCTTCCTTGGTGGGATGTATTTGGGATTCTTTGCCTTCGTGTGACATTTCATGTAGCAAACTGCTCTGATCTGAAAAGGCCAAGTTGCAATTCCAGTTCAAAGCTATGGAGCCAGAAGTGGGTACGTATTGCCCTGTGAGGTATAGACCAGTGGAGCATGTTTCTGGTGCAGCAGGTGCATTGAATTGAGAGTCCCTCCTCAGGGCTTTCTTGACTCTCCTATTGGCTCTGCTCAGTGTCTTGCAGGGGAAGGAAGGGCAAATGGGAACCCTTGGCTTCAGCAGCATCTCAGTTTTTCACAAGGTTGGCATGTGGGGAGGGGGAGGTTAGAAGTCATCCCCAGATGGTTCCATAGGCCTCGGCTGGACCCTGCGCTCTGATTCGTCCCTCAGAGCCAGATTTTGAAGCAGTACTTCTCTGACCATTTCCACTGTACCTTCCAACACAGATTCCCACCCATCTTCAGTGGCTCCTGATGGCTTCCTTGCAGTTATTCTCACCTGGTTTAATAGATCGCTTTTAATGAGGAGTATTTAATTTTCACAATATTAAATTTGACAGTTATTTATCACATGCTTTCTAATTTCCTTGTCCTAAAAACTTCTTTTTTAACTTCAAAAGCTCCATGAACATTCTCTTGTGTTTTCTCCCCTATGTGTTTTAGCTGTGACACTGTAATATAAGTTTCATTCAGAAACAGGTTCCTATAAATGTCTTATTATGGAAGGTATCCCTTCTGTGATATTTCTTGCAATTCTTCTATTAAAACAAGTCACTAATTTGTTGTTCTTATGCCTTAAAATGTATGGTGTCACTTAAATGAAAAGCCAGTGTGTTTAATTGTGCTATAGGAGAAGCCATACAGAGAACAAGAATTCTAGTTTGTAGAGAGAAGAAAAGCAGGAAAAAGTTGCAAGAAGGGCGTGAGGAGAGCCAGGGGAATGCCCTACATGGAGGAAAAAAGCCTCTGCTACTATTTTCGTTCTCTCTCAGCCTTGAAGCAAGTCTGGAGAGCCTGCTAGGGGCCCTGAGAGGTTAGTCGTCATCATCTAATCGTATCATGGGAGAGAAGCACATTTGATCATCTCTAATAACCAGTCACTAAAATAACTAGACCACATCAAATTATCTTGTTTGTTAAGATAAATGTATTGGATTAGCCATTTTACTAAATCCCTGCATTGATATTTAACTAATTAAACTCATTTCTTCTGTAAGAAGTGATTAATCGTGTTGATGAGGCAGTGTCGAGCAAACAGGATGAGTTGATTTGCAGAGGGACAAAAATTAAATAGATCTTTCTGCAAAGAATGTGTACATTTAAATTCGCTTAAAATCCAGCCATCACCATGGATGTATTGAATGTCTAAGACTCTCTAGACACTGGGCAGAAAAGAAAGAAATATTGAGAAAGTCAACCATGTCCTTACTAGCCTCTAAGTGAACTGAACATAACCTATATAACATAACTTTATGACTCATTTGGGGAGTGACAGTGACAAAAAATTTTGTTATAAAGAAAAAAGGAGCCTGGTGTGGTGGCATATGCCTTTAATCCCAGCATTTGGGAGGCAGAGATAGGAAAATCACTATGAGTTTGAGGCCAATCTGAGGCTACACAGTGAATTCCAGGTCAGCCTGAGCTAGAGTGAGACACTACCTCGATAAACCCATAAATAAATAAAGTGGGGGAAACATTACAGAGTGAAGGCAGATGGAGAAGGAGTCCTGTAGAGAATGTAGATTTCAACCATGTTCAAAGGAGAATTGAGAACAGTTTCAAATGGTAAAATCCAATCTGTGCTATATTGAGCATAAACTGGAATTTGTATAAAGCACAAGTGATGAAAAGGGGGCAGAGGGAAATCCAACTGGTGGAAATACAGGAACCTTTCATGATGCTTACTTTTCTTGGTTTCTTGGACTTATGTCTTTCAGTTCAAAATCAGTGGACTCTCAGGGAAGGCGATGTTTCTGTGAAGGTGTTCAGGGGACAACAGTATAGCATGACACACGCAGATGAGAGTGAATGGAAACAGAAATATCACCAACGGGTGTATGACAATTACCTCATGGGAATGGACAGGAAAAGACAACATTTTCCCATGCACTTCAAATTTCATTAAATGGCAGACCCTTCAACACCCAATCATCAGAAAGAGACAGGGAGGACATGCAGTTAGGAATCACGAGAAAGAAGTCACTAAATACAAAACAGAAGAAGCAATTAGTGAAGTAGAAAAAAAAATACCAGTTTCAATGTATAGTTACAGTAGCCAAGGTCAGGTGACAGATCATTGAATACGAGCCAAGTTATCAGAGATATCAGAAATGAAATTAATACAGAAAACTCAGGGATAAAAATTATCCTTTAAAGTAAATTGGAGGTAATTAAAGTCAAATTGAAAAGGTATTAAGAAATAAGTCAATTAAGAGAAAATAGAACTTTATCTTCCCACTATGATAGAACAATTAACACCTGGCTTCTCTGATGGCCATTAACTGGGGGTGGGGAATATGCTGATAAATGGGTAATCATCAGTTCTCCAATAAAATATCACTGATTCATAACAGTTGCCTATTTTCATGGTGTAGAACCACCCTCAATACCACCTGCCAATTTGACAACAATGGCTTAACAACTATCTGGCAATATTTTTAAAAATTAAAATCTTGGCTCTCAAGAACTGTGATGAGTGTTTCCAGCACAACACACATTGCTATAAAACTGAGAGAACATTAAAAATGAGATTTAGGCATTGGATCATAGAGGAGCCCTCAGGTAAGCATCATGTACCACCTGCTACCTCTCTCTGCTCACACCTAGAGAGAGCACAGTGGTCTGCACTTGGTAGACTCACATGAGTTTGGAGGTGCAGAAGGGTCTGAATTTGGGAATTGCTATGGTAAATAGGTAGGATTTAAGAAGCAAGGCTTAGAACTCTAGGTGAGGTGTTCAAAGGGAACCTCAGCTAAAAGATACACTGCTTAGTGAGAAGAAAAGACTATAGGGTTTAGAGAAAGTCATTGCCATGCAGCAAAGAGAATATAACAAAGGTATAAACGTGAAGCAAAGTCAGAAACTAAGCTGAGAGTTGAAGGTTAATCAACTTTGACAGAGAGGAGGTGTCTCTCCAATATACTGACTACATCCCCTTAGTACTCAGCATCCAGTTGAGACTTTGGCACAGCCATACATTAACAGTAAAGAATGGTGTTTATAAAATGCTACAAGAAGAGACAAAAATCCAGAATTCTGTATCCAGTCAGCAAACATTTCTTTAATGATGAGGATGAAGCGAAGGCATTTTCTCACCAAAAACAGCAAAATCCATTGATCTATTGCCTGTAGAC
>PVHP010050153.1:0-11731 GCA_004024765.1 Zapus hudsonius
ACTTATAAGTATGGAAGTATTATTTCAGTAGGGAAACATCCTATTGACCAGCAGTGTAAAACAGCTTTTTCTAAGTTGAGACAGAATGTTGTAAGCACGCAGTAGCCTACACAGAAGACCTGCTTTTCTCAGCTGAACCCTCACATCCAGGGCCTCCTGTGAGTCTCTTGAATTCCTGTCTAAACAGACAGACATACAGTGTGAGGAGCTCAGTGTTCTTAGTAGGGTGAAGTTCTTTTTCCGATGAGGCATAGCAGCATTTCTAGTCCACCTCAGCCTCTTCCACTGGATACAATTTGAGGGGCATCCAGGTGCAGGTGAGGAGGGGTGTCCCACTGTGGACAGACACTGCTTTGCATCTAGGACACTCTGGGTCAACTCTTGTCTGGTAAAAAACATGTGATTCTTTTTTATTTTTTAAAAATATTTTATTTATTCATTTTTCAATCAGAGAGATAGATAGATAGAGAGAGAGCGCATCAGGGCCACCACCTTGTGGGTCTGGCTTATGTGGGTCCTGGGGAATTGAACTCGGGGCCTTAGGCACTGCAGGCAAGTGCCTTAACCTCTGAGCCATCTCTCTAGCCCAACATGTGATTCTTAACCTGTTGTGACAGAAGGCGGGAAAGCAGGCCTGCGCCCTTTTAGAGGTTCCAGCATAGTCGTTCCAGTGTCACTCCTCACATAGCCACCATGTTCACTTTCAGTTGCACGCCCATCTTCACATGGAACCTTGGAGCTTCAGGGTACAGCCCAGACCTCCCCATCCCACCCCATACTCATGATGTCAGGGGAAAAAATATTGCTAGTAGATACTTTTTTAAATTAGATCAACTATCAGCCGGGCGTGGTGGTGCACGCCTTTAATCCCAGCACTTGGGAGGCAGAGGTAGGAGGATCGTTGTGAGTTCAAGGCCACCCTGAGATTACAGAGTGAATTCCAGGTCAGCCTGGGCTAGAGTGAGACCCTACCTTGAAAAAAAAAAAAAAAAGTTAAATTAGATCAACTATCAACTACCCAGACCAAAGTTCATTTCTAAGTAGGAAAGTTCAGGTTCCAACTTCTCACTGGACCACATACAATACAACCTACTCTATTCCTGAAATCTTGTAGCAGAATTTGTTTGTTTGGCTGTTACCAGCCTTCCTGCCCTTCCCCTCTCCCTCCCCAATAGGGTCTCCCTCTGGCCCAGGCTGACCTGGCACTCATTCTGTAGTCCCTGGCTAGCCTTGAACTCACAGTGTTCCTCCTACCTCTGCCTTCCAAGTCCTGGTATTTAAGGTGTATGCTACCACTCCTGGCCTTTTTTGAGGCAGGGTCTGGAATTCACTATGTAGTCTAAGGGTTCAAACTCCTCCTATCTCTGCCTCCCAAGTGCTGGTATTAAAGGTGTGCACCACCACACCTGGCTAACATCTTTTGTGCTTTTTTTTTTTTTTTTTTAAATAAGTTTCATCTACCTGGTAATATGTATTAAGACTTCTTTTCCCTTTCATGGCTGAATAACATTTTCTTTCCATATTTGTTTATTCGTTAATTGAAATTGCTTTTTTTCACTTTGTTTTTGGAGGCAGGTTCTTAACTCTAGCCCAGGTTGACTCAGGACTCACTCTGTAGTCCAGGCTGGCCTTGAACTCAGAGTGATCCTCCTTCAGCAATACTGGGATTGTAGTTGTGAGTACCGTGCCAAGCTTTGTTTTCACTTTGAACTCCTAAAAATAATTTTGCCAGGTTTGGTGACAGACACCCTGACACACCGATTCATTTCTCTCTCTCTCTCTCTCTCTCTCTCTCTCTCTCTCTCTCTCTCTCTCTCTCTTTCTCTCCTTTCTCTCTTGTCTGTCTCATAAATAAGTTGAATAGATAAATATTTAGTTTGTGGTTTGGAAGACATGATGTTTGATGAAACTTAGTTAAACCTGAACAGACCCACCATGAGTTCAAAGTATACATATCAGTAGTGGAAGTGTTTCAGTTTTGTTTTAAGTCATCCTTTTAATAAACTTAAAACAAACAAGAAAAACATAATAAACAAGCTGGGCATGGTAGCAGCATGGCTTTAATCCCAGCACTGGGGAGGCAGAAGTAGGAGAACTACTGTTTGAGCTGAGACTACATAGTGAATTCCAGGTCAGCCTAGGTTACAGTTGGGGGGGGGGCGCTTAAACAAAACAGTCCCTCCCTGCCAACCACTTGCCATCCTTGAGATTCTCCTCTTTACATAAGCACTCTCCTTGATTATGTCAGTAACAGGTTGACTAAAGAAAGTAGTCCCATGTATCTGGATGTTTTAATAAAATGTTTCCCCCAAGAATTAACAAGAAGTCAAAATGTGCTGTGAGATTATTTTCAGGTTAAATTAGTACTGTATTCTGGATGTAAAGGCCCTACATTAATTTGTTGTTATTTTTGTTTTATGGCTTTTTTTTTTTTTTTTTGTTTTGTTTTTCGAGGTAGGGTCTCGCTCAAGCCCAGGCTGACCTGGAATTCACTATGTAGTCTCAGGCTGGCCTCCAACTCACTGCAATCCTCCTACCTCAGCCTCCCGAGTACTGGGATTAAAGGCGTGTGCCACCATGCCCGGCTTTTTTTTTTGTTTGTTTGTTTGAGACAGGGTCTCACTATATAGTCCTAGCTGGTCTGTACTCACTGTGTAGCCCAGGGTGGTCTTGAACTTGGGGCAATCTACAGGTGCTAAGGTTACATGTGGTGCTAAGGTTACATGTGTGTGCTGCCATACCAGGTGCAGTTTTGTTGATCCTAATGTTCTTCCAGCTAGCTTACCCCAAACTTTACTTCCAAAAAGGGCGAGGTGGCGCACGCCTTTAGTCCCAGCACTTGGGAGACAGAGGCAGGAGGATCGCTGTGAGTTTTAGGCCAGTCTGGGATGACAGTGAGTGCCAGGTCAGCTTGGGCTAGAGTGAGACCCTACCTAGCTTGGGAAAAAAAAAGTGTGTGTGTGTGTGTGTGTGTGTAACACACATACCAAGAGTATATGGGCATGACAGAGCCTCCTGATGCTGCAAAGTACAGACACATGTGCCTCTTGGTGCATCTGGCTTTATATGGGTGCTGGGGAACTGAATCTGGAACTAATTGGCTTTGTAACCAACTTCCTTTAACCGCTGATCCGTCTCCCCAGTCGCTATTTGGTGATTTTTTTTTTTTTTGTTGTTGTTGTTTGTTTTTGAGGTAGGGTCTTGCTCTAGCCCAGGCTGACCTGGAATTCACTATGTAGTCTCAGGCTGGTCTTGAATTCATGGTAATCCTCCTACCTCTGCCTCCCAAGTGCTGGGATTAAAGGCGTGCACCACCATGCCAGGCTTCCATTTGGTATTCTTTTGCTGCAGTGGGAGTGCTGGCTCACCCATATCCACACATGCGTACGTGTAGAAATAGAAAAGAACATGGTGGCTCCCAGGACTCAGGAAGATTCTGAGTCAAAGTGAACAAACCAACCAAAAGTAAAAAGGCTGAAGATAACAGCCAAGTGGTAGAATGCTTACCTAGCATGCAGGAGGCCCTGGGTTTAATCCCTCTTTGTGCAAGTAAGTGAAGGTGTCTGTAGCACATGGCATCGTTATGATTTGCAAGTAAGTGCTTCTGAGTCTAGGTGGTCCTGCTGTTCTGACACTCTTCACTGACTGCTTTCCCTACAGGACATGATCCACATCGCAGACACCAAAGTTGCCAGGCGTTATGGGGATTTCTTTATACGCCAGATCCACAAATTTGAAGAGGTAACAAATCTGAGAAAGAGGACAGAGATGAGAGCTGTTGGCTTTAATTTCTCATGTCTGTTTTCAAGAAAACCTGTGATTGGCCCTTTAAGTTTCTTTGCTAGGCTGTCTGGCAGCTTGGAGCTTGGGGAGTGGGGTTGGGTTGTAGGAGTTGCTGTGTCAGCCCTCTCTGGGGCATCTCTTTCCAAGATCTCCATCTGCCTCTGCGGGTGGCTGTTCTTTTCCCTCCCTGGTTTTTCCTAATATGGGTGATTTTGCTCCTACCCTCACAACCCTCCTCCCTCCCTACTTGGATAGTTTCCCAGCTCAGACAGGTCAGGCTAGTTCCTGCACACTGGAGACAGGAAGCTCTCTTTGAACAGAGCTGGTGTATTCCCTGTCCTGTCCTCAGAAAGGTCTGGGGGTCAGGCTGAAAAGCATAGCTGTCACTAGTGCTGGGGATTCTCCAGCAGAGGCTAGGATCTTCCTGCAGGACTGTGACAGAGCCCAGAGCTGTTTTTACCTACTAGCCATCTAGGTCTTGTTTGTCAGGGAAAGAAGAAAGCTAAGACTTGACTCAGCTTCAAGTTCCTCTCACGGCAGAGTGGTATAAGGTGTGGGTTCCTGAGTGTGAGGGCAGAAGTACAGGAGCAGTGTGGGGCTTCCCATGCATGGTGGATACCTCCAGAGGTTGTCCTTTCTGACCTGACCTCAGTGGGGCTGCTGTGGTCTGGAGCAGTGACTATGCATACTGCTGGAATCGGTCTGGAAGACCCAGTATCTAACTTTGCTTTTCTTTCCCTCCTAGCTTAATCGAACCCTGAAGAAGATGGGCCAGAGACCTTAGGCCATTCATAACTAGCCAGGATCCTGTTTTGATATTGTGTGTGGGGTGGGGTGGTGGTGTTTTTTGTCACCATGAAGCCTTTACCCAGATCAGCCATCAACTGAGTTGAGATCCTTCATGTCCAAGACTAAGACATGTCTGCAAGCGGCAATAAAGTATCTTGGTTTGGAGCTTGATTCTTCATGTCCTTATTTTGGAGAATCTGAGGGCTTCCTGTGCATTCCTGCTCTCGTGGTGCATCCCATAGTGCGTGGATTCAGTTCTGTATTTCCTTGAGCTCATGAAGGGTGGTGTAGTGTACAGGGCATTTTCAGTCTGTATCTTAATTGTACCTCACAAGAATCCCAGATTTAAATGTTCTACCATAAGTTACCATTTTAGTGGCAGTGCAGGTCCTGGAGGGAAGAAACTGTTGGGCTTTTCTGCTGCCAGGAATTTTCCAAAGAGACCTCCATAAATGTGCTCTACCCTTACACCTGGTCTCAAACTTGTATTCAGCCTGGTGATTGTGGTGACTTCTGATGGTTGGCAGGGGCTGGAATTGGGCTAAGTGGCCCGCTCCCCCTCCCAGGTTCTAGTGATGTACCTGTTACCCTGAAGTGGACATTAGAACGACTCTTGTTTATAAGTCTCTGAGCATGGTAGGGTTTTCAGAAAATGAGTGTTGGAGTACCGGCCTTCTGGGCAGTGTGGAGTGGGTGGTTGGTGCCATGCGGTGGATGCTCACTTGTTTACTCCTTATGGAATTCAGAAGCTCTTCAGTGTCTTCTTCCCACCAATTTGCTGAATGCTGCAGTGGAGTTCAGCAGTGATCTCTAGGAATATGGGTCAAAACCATTACAAAAGCTATTATTTTTAAAAAATATTTATTCATTTATTGCAAGGAGTGAAGAATGGGTGCACACGGCCTCGCAGCTGCAAACGGACTCCAAATGAATGAGCCACTTTGTGCATCTGGCATTATGACAAGCACCTTAACCACAAGCATCTCTTCAGCCCCTGCTACTATGTGTGTGTGCACGCCATACCACAGCCCATGTGTAGAGGTCGATGTGTCAGCTCCATCTACTTTGAGACAGGGTCTCTTGTTGCAATGTGCAAACTTCAAGCTTCAGATTTTCCTGACCATGCCTCCCATTTGGTAGGCATCATAGAATCATAGACACTTGTGACATCTTTACATGGGTGTGGGGGAATTGAACCTGGGAAGACAGGCTTTGCAAGCAAGCATCTTTCATTGCTGAGCCATCTCAGTCCAGAGCCATAGGAACTTAAATAAATTTGTTTATTATAAGCAGAGAGAGGGAATGGATGCATCAGGGTCTCCTGCAACTGCAAATGAACACCACTGTACATCTGGCTTCATGTGAGTGTTGGGGAGTTGAACCCAGGCCCTTGTCAGGCTCTGCAAGTGCCTTTAACCACTGAGCAATCTCCAGCCCTTGTTGAATGATCTTGCTCTGGACTAGAGTGAGAGACCCTACCTCGAGGAGAAAAATGGATCTTACTGCAAAGCTTTGATGGTCTAAGTTCAATTCCCCAGTACCCACATAAAGCTAGATGTACAAAGCCTAGCACTTGGGGAGGGGATCAGAGGTCAGAGGATTCATATGAGTTCAAGGGAAGCCTAGGACTACCGAGGGAGTTCCAGGTGAACCTTAGAGTGAGACCTTACCTTGAACTCCCCCACCCCCATCCCCCAAAAGAAAGTAAAAGCTGGGCATGTTGGTGCGTGCTTTTAGTCCCAGCAGGTTGAGGTAGGATTACCATGAGTTTGAGGCCAGCCTGGGACTACAGGGTGATTTCCAGGTCTGCCTGGTCTACAGAGACCCTGCTTTAAAAACAAAACAGGGCTGGAAAGATAGTTCAAAGGTTGAAAGGCACTTGCTTGCAAAGTCTGACAGCCTGGGTTCAAATTCCCAGTATCCACATACAGCCAAATGCACAGTAGTAGAGGTGTGGTTTGCAGTGGCAGGAGGCTTTACTGAGCCCATTCTCTCCACCTCTCTCAAATAAAAGTGTGTGGTGGCCCTTTAATCCCAGCATTTGGGGAGACAGAGGTAGGAAGATCAGAGTGAGTTCGAGGCCAACCTAGAACTACAGAGTGAGATCCAGGTCAGCCTGAGCTAGAGTGAGACCCTACCTCTGAAACAAAAACAAATTATGATTTTGAACTGCAAGGTATCATTTGAGCAAAGGCCTGAAGGGAGAAAGGAGACATGCAGATACCTCAGGCCAGGGTTTTCCCAGCAGAGGTAAAGAATTGCAGAGGCCTGAGCACTCTGCTGAGGGGATGTAAAAGGCCAGTTGGAGCAGATAGGTCAATGGGGGAAGAGAGAGGAACAAGAAGCTGGGATACCAGGTGAGGTCTCTAGGTGATAGTGAGCTTGAGTGAGGAAAGAAGCCATTCCCCATCAGAGACATAATAGTTCCCAAAGCTGGATGGGGTCAGGATTTGAACCTGGATCAGCCCAATTTAAAGTCTGCTGTCTTTTGAGATACAGCCCCACTTTCCAAAGGAAGAGCCAAAATATTCTTTTCCTTAATCTGGACTGTGTCCAAACACTAGTCAAACTTGGTAATTTTCCAAGCATTTTATCTGTCACTGTGGGAGGAGCCTAGAGTGGCTGTTCCTTGTCCCCCCACACCTGTCTACTCCCGCTTCCTGGCTGGGGCCAAGGTGTTTTGACTTCATAGCTCCTGTTCTAGGGTGTCCTGTCAGGCAAGGGTAGCTCAGGAATTCACTCACCTGAGTAGCTCCCTAATCGACTTGTTTTCAGTCAACACAGGAGTTTCACAGTCCATCAAGGTCTCATCAAAATTTTTGTTCTGTCTGACATGGCTTCTCAGAGGATCACAGAGCCCCAGCTTGTATGTCTGGCTCCCGGCCATGGCCCAGCCCCAAGGCTGTGCTGCCAGCAGCTCTTGTGGGGGGCAGGCACAGCTGAACTCCGCCTGGCACCGAAAGGAGTGCAGCGCATTCACTAGCTTGATTCTGTCTTGCCCAGAGCTAGGCTTCTGCTATCAGGGAATGGGAGCTATGGGTGGAGCTGCTTACCAGAAGTTCCTGTCAGTGCAGTGAGACCAAGCAGCTAAGTGGATGGGTGTGGTCAGACCTGGGTTTGAGCTCTGACTGCCACTTGTGTGACTGTGGCCTGGGTTACTTTTCAACGCATCTGTTTCTCATCAATAAAATTTAAATGGCACCTGCCTCAGGATTGTTCTGATGATTAAATGATAAAAGTTCTTAGCACAGCACTTGGTGTGTAATTAGGAAGTCAAGGCCATTATTGGCTGGTTTGTGACCTTGGCAGAGTCCTAGACAATCGAGGCAGCTTCCAGGTGGAGATGGGACACCACCCAAGGTGGTCTACTCTGTGGACCAAAGAGGGTGGTCAGAGCTGGAGGCCCACAGGGGTACAGTAGTACATGCTTAGCTTGGTTCCAACTCTAGCACTGAAAGGCGGGTCAGAGCCAAGGCTGAGGTACTTTCTAGAATAGAGGTGTGAAGAGTACCCTCAGAATTCAAGCGATCTGGAAGTTACAGAGGACCTGGATGTGGGGGCTATCCGGTCGGAGAAAAGCTCAGGTCCCTGGTTTGTGCAATGGGTGGTGATGTTGGGGCAGGGTTGGAACAGTTATGTACAGAAGGTAGAAAGCCCCTAGATCATGGCCAGGGGTCCAGGGCATCCTCACAACTGGAGCTGAACCTTGATTTTCTTAGACCCCCTCCCAGGCTAGAGTTGGGTCCTAAACACCTGGTGGCCTAGGCTCCCTTCCTCACAGTTTCTCCCTTTCTCCCCCCTCCCAAGTCTTCTTTTCACATTGCACTGTGAACCCAAGATGGGGCTTTCCTCCCAGCATGGCCTAGACCCTAGGTGTTCTGCCCACCTCTTCTTGTCGCTGGTGTCTGAGGACTGGAGCCCTGCCATTCTAGAATCCTGGGTAACACTAGGATCTATCGTTCCAATATTAGTATATGTGCTGCCGAAGCGAGCACAGCACTAGGATCTAAATGAACATCTAAGAGAGGCAACCCTTGGAAGCAAGGACCCAGGCAGGGAAGAGGCCTTGGTGAATGAGTGGCTGAGGATATACAAGGAATATGTGAATGAGCCAGTATCAGTCTAAGAGATGGTGTGTGCCTTAAGTCCATTTTGGAATGAGAGGCTTAGAATGGAGAATAGAGGGACACGCTCATGCAAACTGCCCATCCCCATCACTGTTACGCTGCTGTGGAGGCCACTGGAGCTGGCCTTGGGTGGGGAAGGGGCTTCAGGAAGAGGCTGAGAGGGAGGCCAGAGATCTGTCAATGTCAAGGTCCAAAGCCTGACCAGCAATTTCCTGCGGTTTTCCCGAAGGAGGCTGGGTATAGGAAACAGTGTCCTGCTGTCTGTCACTCCGAATTCCTGTCCAGCCTGTTGTAAAAACCAGGTTTTTCCTTATTTCTGGCCCCACCCTATCTCTGTCCTAATTCCTCCTTCCTATACCCCCCATGCCCCCCTCAGTCTTCCACTGGGAGGTTATCTCTTCCCCTGTTCATGGTAGGGATTGAAGGGACCTCCTTCAGGGTTCCTCTCTGACACTGGGGCCTCACACTGGCATTCGCTTCACGGAGCCTCTTATCACCACTGAACGAGAACAACAGGGCTGCTAGCTCCCCTCAGCTGGGCCTTCCAGTCAGCACCTAACTCTAAAGGGGGGTGTTCTTCATGCCCCCACAGTTGTGTCCCAGGCCACCTGTCTAACCCCTGCCCCATTAGAGGAAAAAGCAACATACAGAATGCTCCCTTTGTGACAGGAAGAGCTACTGGTTCACTGGCTCGCAAAAGCAGGTACCTGGGAAGCAAACAGGCCTTTTCCGGTGTGTGACAGCCCCTTCATTGTCAGTCCTCAGAAAAGCCACCTTCCTGTGTTGGGACAGCTTGGGAGCCATTTCCGCTCTGCCTGCTATTAGTCTTGTAGAGGCGCCAGGTTATATGGAGAGGGAGAAGGGACACTCCTGGGCTCCCTTAAACAACAGCCAAACATAAACTGGGATCTTGCCATGTAGACCAACCCCAAGTCAAGGCCTCTCCTGCCAAGTTTCTGCCCCAGGCTCCTACAGAATCACAGAAGTCCAGCTCAGGGCCCTAGACTCAAACATCATTGCTGCTGGCTCCATAGGAACACACAGTGCCATGAGACCAGAAGCTCACAGAAGGCCAAGGCTGGAGGCTGGCATTGTGGAGCAGGTAGGGCCTCTGTGCGGCCGGGGCATCCAGGAGCTGTGAACTAGCAATGAGTGAAGTCTTGTGACAACCACCCATCAATGAAAGACACAATCCGCTTCAATTCACCAGGAAGAGATCTTTGTGAGGTCCTAGGAAACGACCTGAGTCCTGACTGCAGATTTTCACTGTGTGGCTCTGACAGGTCTCTGACCGACTGCACCCTCCTTAGTAAGTGGGGGCGAGATGGTGGAGTCCAGAGTCGTTCTGACAAATCAGCAGGGCACTGCATGCTAATCACAAAAACTAGTTGGTTCCCAGTAAGGTTTAGCTGCTAGTATTACTAAGCAGCTCTCAGTTCAATGGGCAGAAAGACCTGTGGACAAATACGCACCTCGCAATGTGAGTGAGTGACTGCTCAAAATGCCTTCTCCATGCAGCCCTCTGGGTTGACCTTCAGTCTTCTGCAGGAGAGGAGGTAAGAGGAGCTCTGGAGCCCAGGAGCATTCTGTTGTCTCTGTGTGGAGTCTTCCACATCTGCCACCAGTCCCTCCGGAGAATGTGTGAGGAATTCCTCTGAACTCGGCATCCGTCATCATTCTAAAGGTGGGTTCTGTGAGAAGACCTAGAGGCCTGGCTTTGTCTGGTCCTCTCAGGGAAGGCTTCAGGGAGGAGGTGGCTTTTGAGCCAGGTCTGAGAGCCGGAATACAGTTAGGAAAATCAGCACTAGGCGGTAATTTCAGCAGGCAGGAGGAGCACTCACTGTCCCCCCTGGGCTCAGTCTCTCAGTAAGCAGAGGGGCTTAGGATTAGGGAGTGAGAAGGTTAGACCTTTCAGTAGATTCTTTTTAAAAGAGTATTTTACTGAACTGGAGAGATGGCTCAACTGTTAAGGTCTTCAGAGCCTAAGGAACCATGTTCGATTCCCCAGTATCCACTTAAAGCCAGATGCACAAGGTGGCCCATGCATCTGGAGTTCAGTTGTAGTGGCTGGAAGCTCTGGTGACCCATTCTGTCTATCTGCTCCTTTCTCTCCTTTCTCTGCTCCTTTCTCTCTCTTACTTTCTCTCAAATAAATATTTAAAAATATTTTATTGATTGATTTATGAGAGAGAGAGACAGAAAGAGAGAGAGAGAGTGCTACCTTGTGCAGCTGGCTTTATGTGGCTACTGAGGAATTGAACCGGGGTCCTTAGGTTTTGTAGGCAAGTGCCTTAACCACTGAGCCATTTCTCCAGGTACTCAGTTGATGCTTTGACCTGGGGCAGTCTCAGATGACAGTCAGTGAGCACCTTGCCTCCCAGTGACAGAGAGGGGGTCAGCTCTCTCCTATAGGCTGGGTTAGAGAGGGGTTCTGTTTGCCCAGTCTCAGAGGGTTTTCCAGAACATACGCAGGTAGGGACAGGATGGTCTGGAAGGCTCAGTTCAGAACAGCTGCCTGTCTTCTGCCACCAATAGAATTCCAGGTCCCAGGCCTCCTGGAGAGAAGCTGGCATATGACAGCCAGCTCCGGGAGCCATCCTTGTACTCAAAAGGGATGATGGGGAGGAAAGCTGCCATTCCTACTGTGGAGCTTCCCAAATGCCAGCCTGCTGCTGGCACCCGCCTGGTTCCTAAGGCCCCACAAGGCTCCTATTGTCCACTGTTGTGCCAGTCTGCCCCCACTCCCCAGAGCCTGGGCAGGGCCTCATTCCTGGGTACAGCCTGGGTGGAAAAGCTGTGGGGTCAGACCCGCAGAAGAAGCTATGGAACTTGGAAAATCCTAGGCAAGAGCCTTGGAATCTGAGGGTCAGGGACACAAAAAATGCAGCATGGGCGCTTGCTTGAAAAATGCAGAATAGATTAGAAGGCCACAGGTGCCCTGGCTCCAGTCTGTCTAGCCCTGAGCAACGGCTCTGTGCACATGGGCCCACCCCTCCTCTCTCTCTCTCTCTCTCTCTCTCTCTCTCTCTCTC
>PVHP010050154.1:0-11898 GCA_004024765.1 Zapus hudsonius
TATTCATCTTCTCCTTTTTCCTCCCCACTCTTCCTCTCCCCCCACTCTCTCTTCTCTCTCTAGGCTTACTTACTGCCTCACTCCCTATACAAGATAACCCAATCATATGATTTAAACTGAGCTGGTAATAATTCAACCAACGACAGCCAGCAGGTTTTGTATTCTCTGAGGGCTTGCTCAGCCGGACCATGAGAGCGTGAGGCTGAGCTGTTCCCTGGGGACAAGCATTTGCGTCATTCCTGTCACTAGAAAATGACAAACAGCTTGGGCATTTTAACTCCAGGGAACCTCTGTCTTTCTCTCCCTGCTCTAACAGTCGCTCTGATGAGTGAATGCTCATCCATCGATCCAGTACAACACAAAACAGCATGGCTCTGGGCACATACCTTCCAGTACTTGCCCCCCAGTGATGACCCAAGGGAGCCAGGAAAGCAGAAAAACAATAAAACAAAATCCAGAAACCTCCTTTGCTAACAGGTTGTGTCCAGAAACTCTGGGAAGACAAGCCCAACTGTATGGACAAATCATGCTGACATACACAGATGAGCTTGCCTCAGGTATTATGGGGAGTATGGATCCAAGTTCAGCAGCAGCTAGGGAGCACCCTTGTGGAGCACCACCAAGGCACGCTGAACAGTTCGGAGCAGGCAGAAGACTATCTCTGGGCAGATGGCAACATCTGCCCCGAGGGAAGTGGAAGCTCTCTTCCTCTGGGGTCCAACAGATACGACCCTTCGAGGTGAGGGGTCTCCCTTTACCCGCAGGGAAGGGTTTTATATTTCTCAACAAATCAAGGGACAGAGCACGAAGGCAGCTGGGGCTTGCTGACCTTCTGCTCTGTCCTCAGGAGGACCAGCAGCATGTGCCTCTAGCTCCCTTCGAAGGGAGGAACGAATGCCTGTCTGTTGAAAGCAAGGAGACTCTTTTAACATCCTTCTGCTTCAATGTGAGGCAAGACATCTGCTCCTTGGACTCAGAATTCATGCAACTTTAAGGATGGGAAAATACCTTCCTTTTCCCCAACACATGTACACACATGTGTGTGTGTACACACACACACACACACACACACACACACACACACACACGAACACCCCTCCTTTGCATTCTCAATCACAGTAGGGCCAGTCTTGTTTGGAGCAGGGGGTGAGGGAGTCAGCTCTTTGGCTGGGGACAGGGAGAGGATGGACACACAGTGTGGGAACAGACAAGGTTAATGTGAGAGGGGGCAGTGGCTGAGCAGCTGGGGAAACTTCTTCAGTCTGATCATAGGCCACAAAAATAATAGGTGGCCCCCCATGGCCTTGAGCACAAAGTTGGGTGTTGGAGATAAGTGACGGGCATGAAAAAGCATTAGAACCTGTATTCCTTTAAAGTTCATACATTTTCTAATGGGCAGGACTCATCAGTTTAGTGGTATGGAGGTTCACTTTATGTGAGCATTTGTATGTGGTATGTGGTGCATATGGGGCATGATGGAGCATGGGGTACCTCAAGAGGGAGCTGAGAGGCAGCTGTGGAAACTGTGTTCCTGCCCTCAAACTTTTTTGTTTCCTGAGTTGACATCTAACACATTCCCCAGACTGATGGGCTAAACATCTCTGCGATGTTCCCAAATTCTTCCAAGTCACTGGGCTCCAAGTGGGATAAGTCTCTGTTATAAGGAATAAATCACCCATACAATGACTTCTACTCTCTTTTCAGGTGTGACATATGGGATTCTCATGTCCCTTAAACATACTGTCATAAAATAAGTACAACCAAACAGGAAATAAAGAATAACCGAAACTGAGACAGTAGAAACACTGACTTTAGAGATCAGTTAGCTGTAAGAAGAGAAGGTATCTCAGAGCAGCTCCGCCACACGTCAGGTCTTGTGCAAAGAGCTCTCTCCTTTCTCGTGTGTGTGTGTGTGTGTGTGTGTGTGTGTGTGTGTGTGTGTGTGTGTGTGTGTGTGTGTATCCCTCCTTGCAGCTCACCCGAGGAGGCCAGAGTGGAACACTGGGTTGAACTTCAACCTTGCTCTTTTGCCTGGTCTTGGGTGTTTGTTTTTGTTTGTTTGTTTTTGAGTCAGTTTCTTTTTACTGCTTCAGGTCTCTGGTCCCTTGCAGGACTGAGGTCACAAGCATACACAGCCATGCCAAATTGCTTTATGTGAGATCTGAAGATTCTCACTCAGGCCCTCTCAAGCCCTCAAGCTTGTGCAGGAAGCACAGCTAACCTCTGAGCCATCTCTTCAGCCCTATGTCTCCTTTCAGTAAGTAGGAACAGGGTCCCTGGCACTTCTTTTAGGAAAACGAGGTTTTAATGGACGGAGGTTTGTATGGCATTCTGGAATTTTCTTTTTTGAAGTATCATTTTTCTTTTTCATTGGCATTGAACTTCAGTGTTAGAAGTGGAATGAGCGTGACGCAATAGACCGTGATGTGCAAGCGCATGACATGAAAGATGGGCCTCGTCTTACCTTTGCAGGAAACGCTCTGTAGGTACTTGTTGATTTGAGAGGGAGTAAATGAGTTTAAGAACATCAAGATGTCCAGGTAGGATTTCCCATAGTCGTGTTGGTATATGCTCTGTTTTCTTGTGCGTTCCTGATTCCTCACGAAGCTGCTCAGCACCGAGGGCACTGCGGAAACACAGGGTCATTGAACCCAGGGAAGGCTGCCCACTCTTACTAGTCAATACTCCCCACAGCTCTGAACTCAACTTGTAGCCTACTTGCCACCCTTGCTGACACTGGAAACTGATCCTGCCAATGATGAGGGCCCGATGCCAAGCTGCTGGGGCTTGTGGACCAGATGCTGCTGGAAGTGGGAGAGATGGAAAACTCCAAGGTTGAGTCTTGTAGTCAGCCACATGCCACTGGGATGAATCTCCAAACCAGGCACAATTTGGGGGAGGAAAGTATTTAAGTATTGAAACTAGAGATTGAGGGGAAGTTTCATAACAGTGAAAGAGGCTGGTCCTCTTTCAGAGATCTGAGCAGAGAGAAAAACCCATCACCTATACCACACACACAATAGCAAACAGGCAGGAGGGCCAAAGAGAATTTCTTCTCCTTTATATAGTCTTAGGGTGGGGTCTTGCAGCCCTATCCCAGACTTAATGGCTTCCTGAGTTTCCTTCCTGCACTGCCCACACAGGAAAGGATGTTTACCTCCAGCTTCTTTGAGTTTTTTACATCCTGCCCCCTACTGAGAGGCTGCCTTCCTATAAACATCCTCAGAGACCTACTCAAGATAATTAAAAAGATCAAGTTGACAACAAAACCTAACCATCACAAGTCTGATCATCGTTATTCAGAAAATCAGCTCTCCCTGAACTCTACCCGTTCGAGGTCACAGTGGTAGGATGGTTACATTTACCACCTGCTTAACAAACAGACTTCATACAAGCTTCTTTCAGGACACATCCTGGGCATCCTTTGATTCCCACACAAAGGGACTCTTGTCCAATGACCCAGGAGCTTTTGGATTAGCAGTTTGGAAGGATGACATTTTTAGCCAGCACTCAGGGTCTGCTCAAACTCATGGACATGGGAGTCACAAGCAACCCCAAGTTACCATTAGAAGTCAATACTATACATTTCATGTGGATTGTGATATTCATGGATTTTTTGATACCTTTATTATCCAAAATTAGATATATTGTATGAGCAGATCTTATGATGGTACCCCCATCTCTCTCCTCCCCGCTCCCAATCCTTTGGGTCTCCTCCTCCATGTGCATACTGGCTCAGTCCATGGAGTAGGGGATTATGAAGAGCACAAGATGTAGCCAGTCCCCCCCCTAACTTTGTGTATTGTTGCTGAGGGGGGCAATATCTCTGGATACTCTCCCCCACCATGGCTCTTATAATCTTTCCACCCAGTTCCCTGAGTCGTGGTGGGTGAGTTTTAGGTCTGCTTTATTCATGGAAAATTTTTAAAAAGTGAAAACATGATTTCAAATCCTAGTTTCTCCAATTTACCCAATCTTGGTAATCCTTAAGAATCCCTTGAATATAATCTCCAGTTCCAAGCGTCCCTTTTAAAGGGGCCAAACAGGAGGATCAGGCTTGGAGATTTTATGCTCCATGAGAAGACTGTGGGGTATGGAGGTGCTTCGGCTGAGAAGGAATGCTCAGAAAACATAGATAAGTTTCCGGAGTATAAAAGAGTTCTACTAGTTAACTTCAAATCAACAGAATAAATGACAAGAAAGGTGACAAAGAGCATTCCAGCTAGGACTTTCAAACAGTTGGAATGTCTGACAGTGGAGGCCTGACCATGGTACATGGTGCACTGCCTTGAAGTGTCTAAGCCAGGACATTGTCACCTCTCAGCAAGGGTGGGGTGGAGACATTTACAGTTGACCTGAAGCTCTAGGCTAGGCAACTTCTGGACAACCTTCTTACTCCAAGGGGTTCAGCTTCCATTCTGTGAATTTTTTTTTGCCTCAAGTACTATTTGATTCTTGCTCAATCCAGAAATAAATCATCTATTGGACTGACACCAAATTATCTTCTTAATAAGTAGTTTAGAGGTGACTTGGTCATGGAATGTTTTCATGAAAACAATAGGAACACAGGGACACTCACTCACACAGAAGGAATGCTAAATCTGAAAATGTTTGAAGGGGATTTCCACAAGAAAACATTTCACATGAAAATCTGACCAGTATAGTATAGGTGATTCCCACCTAAAGTCTTTGCCATTTCACAGTAACCACGTCTTTACTTTCACTCGATGAGGAAGGAGTGTCCTGACTGCCCAGGCAAGCCAAGTGTGGTAACTTCACAACACAAGTAGACAGACTTCTGAAAGTAATGTCCCCCAGGAGCCAGTAACAAGGTTCCACCTCCAGGGCAGGATCACTGGTTTCCTGCATCCCATGGTCAAAATTGCTATCAGAACCCTCTGCTACAAAGACCCGTGAAGCAAGGAGATAATGAAATCAGACCAATGTGCTGTGCAAACTGTTTTTCCAGTACAGATCTTGGAGGAAAAGGTGGACCCTGAAGAAGAAGAGACCTCACTGAGTGTGAGGTCAACCACTGCAGGATGGGACACCATACTGAAGAGGCAGGAGACTCCCAGTCAGGAAGCTGTAACTGGATCCACACACAGGATACAGGTTATTCCATCAAGGTTCATAGTTAGAACCATGTAGCAGAGTCAGATCTGAGCCCCAGCCTTGTCAGATGAGCTATAATAAAGCTTTCGTTTTGCAAAAATCAATGCCATAGAGTTGGCTTCTATAGGTCAGGCCATGAACATGACCCCTTCTACACAGCCACATTGCTTTAAACCCCACAGGTGTACTCACCTAGGCCCTGGGAAGCAATTGGCAGGCTTGCATAGCATCCGTATCTGAAACTAAAATCCTGAAATTCAGGAATTTTGGCTGGAACTTGGTAATGGCTCCGAAATTCCGTGTCCAGAGGTCGAGGAAGAGATTCTCTCCAGTCTGGAGACTTTTGATAACTTTGTTTAATCTTTTCAGCTGGGGTGGAGAGGGAAAGAAGGAATTCTCCTTGTAAGCTGTTTCTGAGTAGCTTTTTTTTTTTTTCATTTTGCTTTCAACAGTAGCTTTGAATCAGTTACTTTTTCGTTGAGGGAACAAAATATCTGACCTGAACAAATTTAGGGAAGGAAAGAATTTATTTTGGCCTATAGTTTCAGGGGAACATTCATCATGGTGGGGAAGGCGTGACAGGAGCAGGAAGCCCGTGTCACATTGTCATATCAGCAGGAAGGAGGAAGCAGGGAGAGCAATGAATGATGAATGCTCGGTGAGCTTTCTCCTTATTAAAAATAATCTCATTTGCAAGCAGAGAGAGAAAGAGACAGAGAGAAGAGAGAGACAGAGAGAATGGGCGTGCCAGGACCTGCAGCCACAAACTCCAGATGCATGCGCTACTTTGTGCATCTGGCTCTACGTGGGTACTGGGGAATCGAACCCAAGTCATTAGGCTTTGCAGGCAAGCGCCTTAACTGCTGAGCCATCTCTACAGCCCGCCTTCTTGTTATGTAATCCAGGAACCCAGCCCATGGGATGGTGCAGCCCACAGTGAGAGCAGGTCTTCTCCATTCAACTAATCTATAAAAATCTGTCACAGACATGACCAGAGATTTGTTCCCATGGTGATCCTAAATCCTGTCAAGTTGATAACTAGAGACAAGCTTCCAATGGATGACATTAAATCCACTCTTCTGGTATTTAGAGGTATAATCAATGTTCTTATTATGAGTGCTTAAACCAAGAAACAGTTTTCTAGTTTTTCAGGCACAGGAAGTATATGCTCAACTGGTTATAAGTAGTTTTTAAAAAATATTTCATTTATTTATGAGAGAGAGAGAGAAAGAGAGAGAGAGAAAGAGAGAGAGAGAGAGAGAGAGAGAGAGAGAGAGAGAGAGAGAGAGAGAGAGAGAGAGAGAGAGGTACAGACAGACACAGAGAGAATGGGCACACCAGGGCCTCCAGTCACTGCAAACAAACTCCAGATGCATGTGCCACCTTATGCATCTGGCTTTACATGGGCACTGGGGAATCAAACTCAGGTCTTTCTGCTTTGAGGCAAATGTCTTAACTGATAAGCCATCTCTCCAGCCCCTATAAGTAGTTTTTAATAATACCTTTATGTGTCCACTAAGAGTGTCTTTAGGAGTGTGCTAATGGACACATAAGGCATTTATGACTTTACTAGGGTCTGCCTAGTCCTTGGTGAGGGAACAAATTGAGAAATCTTAGATATTGTGGGGAGTGTCTATAAAACACAGAATGCCCAGTTTGAATCTTAGATAAATAATGAATACATTTTTTGGTGTATCTATAAGTAGTAATTATACACGTACATGTCAGCATTCAAATTTTACTAGGCAGCCCATATCTTAACTTGCTTAACCCAAAAAACCCTAAATGGGGTGCACGTGTCACCCTACTACCTAGGAAATAACTGTTCAAATTTACCTCATACTGATGATGGAGGATAAGAGAGCATTTGTTGTCACTACTGGACAATAACATAGCCAACTGAAATCGTCCCTCTAAAACTGCTCATAAGGTTAGCTCAGTTTTTCTCCGTGAATGCATTTGTTGTCTGGCTTCATGTGACAGAGCTCCTTCAGGCATTTCTACGAAGGGAGGTTCCTGATACAAAACAACCCGACCAGGCTGGAGAGATGGCTCAGCGGTTAAGGCACTTGCCTCCAGTGCCTAAGGCCCCGGGTTCAATTCCCCAGGACCCACATAAGCCAGACCCACAAGGTGGTAGCCCTGTCTCTCTCTCTATCTCTCTCTCTCTCTGTATCTTTTTGCTTGAAGATGAATAAATAAAATATTAAAAACAAATAAAACATTAGAGCCAGGCGTGGTAAAAAAAATAAACCCAACCAACATCTGAAACTCCCACTGAAGGCTAAAGTGTGACAGAGAAGATAACCGTAAGGCTAGAGAGATGGCTCAGCAGTTAAAGCGCTTGCCTGCAATACCTACCAACCCGGGTTCGAGTCCCCAGTTCCCATGTAAATCCAGAGGCACAAAGTGGTGTATGCATCTGGAATTTCTTTGCAATGGCTAAAGGCCTGATTCACCCAATCATTATCTCTCTCTTCCCCCTCCTTCAAATAAATAAATAATGCATTTAAAAAAGATAACCATGGCCCAGAGCTAAGCTGCCATGGCATGGACCCCTCCCAAGGGTCACCCTTGTTCCTCAGCTCCCCTAGTTTCTTTTTCATTTGTGACACATGGCATCAGCCCTCTAAAGACACTGGTTCCTGGCTAAGTAGGGCTCTGCAGAAGGGTCAGTCAAGAGTGGATCTACCATGACCATGGAATGCCGTTAGGACAGGGCTGGAGAGATGGCTTAGTCAGTCAAGTTCGTGCTGTGCAAGCATGAGGGGGACATGGATCAGAGTCCCAGCACCCCCAGACACGGCAGTGCACACTTGTAATCCCAGCACTGGTGAGGTGGAGGAGGAGGATCTCTGGGGGCTTACCAGCCAGCTAGTTTAGCTTAATTAGGTGAGCTCCAAGTTCAGGGAGAGAACCTGTCTCAGAAAGATGGAGAATGACTGAGGAAGACACCTGATGTTCACCTCTCACCTCCGCATGCACACGAACACATATGCACGTGCACACCCCCCCCAGGAACATGTATCCACAGACATACACACCACACACTGAGAGAAAAATGTGTTAGGGCCATATATGCTATAGTCCATGGGGCTGGGGAGGAATAGGAAGTGGCTTTGCTGTCTTCATCAGCCATCCTAATTCATGGGAACCACCTTCTACATGCCTGGGTGTGAAAACTACCACTTTATACTGCTTCTTAATCATGCCCTCTGTTGTGGTTTGATCCAGGTGCCCCCCACCAACAAATGAATGTGTTCTCAGTGGTCGATCCTCACCTGATGGCAATTTGGGTTTTACAACCTCGCTGGATCTGTGTTGTTGGGGACAGGCTTATGGGGTTCTAAGCCAGCTTCCCCTTGCCAGTATTTGGCACACCTTCCTGTCACTGTTTGCAGTGCTGTGGCAGAGGTGATGTCCACCCCTTTGCTCATGCCATCATCTTCCCTGCCAGGATGGAATCTCCCCTCGAGTCCGTAAGCCAAATAAACCCATTCCTCCACAAGCTGCTTTTGCTTGGGTTCTTTCTGCGCAGCAACTAGAAAGCTGGCTGCAACACCCTCTAATTCAACAAAAGAGGCACAAGCCTAAAATATGCTCTCTGCTTCAGAAGCTTAAAATATTAAAGAAATGAACACACACAAGATCATCCCAACATGATGGGACAGGTCCTGCACCCGAGGTGAGAGCCGAGCAGCTCACAAAAGGAAGGGCCAGTGATCCAAAGCGAGGGGTCAGAGGCCAGAGAGGCTACTTGGACAGAAAGAAACCTATGTCTAGCATTGAACATCAGGCAGACAGAGGTGAAAAGGATCAAACATTTCACTAGGAGGTGTCAGAGGTGTGGAGGGGCCTTGAGAATAGTGAAGGGAGGGAAAGACTTAGATGAGACAGATCACACAGGCCAAGGCATTTGCCTTCACCCCGAGGGCAACAGGGGTCACCTATGGGCTTTTAGCCAGAAGGTCACATCAGTCTTTACATCCATAAACCTACTTCAGCTGTAAGGTGAACTGTGAACCCCAGGGCTGCTGAGAAAGAAACAGGTGGGAAGACCCAAGTCTCCAGAGATCTTGACAAGGGCAATTTCAGTGACTTGATGGGGAAAGTACCTTACTCATACAGAGTTGAAGGTCATGAGGTAGCACTATTTCCCATAGAACCCATCCATGCATTTAGGAGCTTCCTGTCCCCAAATTTCATCAAACTGATCACAGGTTAGAAATATTATCATGTTATAGAAAAACGAAAATCTAATGTAGTACAGCAACTGAATGAGAACAGTAGAGGAAGCTGAATCTTAGGTGACTGAAGAAGGAATAAGAAAAAGTGAACTGACCCATGCTATGGGACTCCATGAGGCTCAAATTCGGTGGTATCAGGTGCAACAGGGGGCAGAGTGTGAGGCTCAGGGTTGGAAACAGAGCCCTGGCTGAAAGTTTAGACACCGAGTGTTGTGGTCAGCTTCTTAGTTGCTGCGCAGATAGAACCCAAGCAAAGGAAGCTTGTGGAGGAGTGGGTTTATTTGGCTTACGGACTCGAGGGGAGACTCCATTCTGGCAGGGAAAACGATGACATGAGCATAGGGCTGGACATCACCTCTGCCACAGCACTGCAAACAGCGGCAGGAAGGTGTGCCAAATACTAGCAAGGGGAAGCTGGCTTATAACCCCATAAGCCCGCCCCAACAACACAGCTCTAGTGAGGTTGTAATTCCCTAACTGCCATCAGCTGAAGATCGATCTATCAGAACACATTCAATTGTTTGTGGGGGACACCTGTATCAAACTATGACACCGAGTGATTCTCTGCATGACCTTCCTATGACTGAACCTTCATGCTGTGGTTTGAATGTCCCCTCCAAACTCTTTCTGAAATGCAGTCGTCATTGTTACCTCACTAAGAGGCAGCTGTGGGTTATTAATACTGATATATGGGATGGGGTAGTTATTGTCGGAGTGGGCTTTTAATGAAAGAGGAAGTTTGGCACTAAATCCCTCAGATATAGTTACATGATCTTCAACTTACGAGCCCCCCAGCACCATGAGTTAAACTATTGCCTATAAATTACCCAGTGCATTAGTCAGTTTTCATGGCTGTGACTAAATTCTTAACAATAACAATTTGCCAGAGAAAGAATTTATCTTCGCTCATGGTTTCAGAGATTTTGGTGCATAGTTGGCTGGCTATCTTGTTTCTGGGCCACAGTGGAGCAGAACATCGTGGCAGAGGGGGCAGGGTGGGGAAGGGTTACTCCTCTCACAGTGACGTAGAGGAAGGGACCAGGGACAAGATATGTCCTTCAAAACCCAAACCCCCAGTGACCTACTTCCTCTAGACAGTCACCTATCCCCTAAAAATTTTCACTACCTCTCATAATAGTGCCACCAGCTGGAGACCAAGCTTTCAACAGATGAGCCTGTGGAGACATTTCATATTCAACCAAAAACCTCAGCATGAAGTGTGCTGCCACAGCAGCAGAAAACAGAATATGACATTCACTGACAGTTTTCTCCTCTGCAAAAGTGGTTCATAGAAGCTCTGGGCCCAGGTGAGAGGGATTAGGAGAAAGACCCTCCCACAGGTAGATAGGAATGTGGCCTCAGACAGATGACCTCATGATAATGCGACATTCCCAGGCCAAGGTTTGCCACTCCCCCCCAGAAAATCCTTAAAGGTCCGTGCCCCCAGGGCTTTGGGCTCCTTCTTTTCCTTCTTCTTTTGTCTGGACGGCGGGCCGGAAGGGGCTGGTGAGTGTACCCCTCCCCCCTCCCTGATCTTGGTAACGAGATCAGGGAGGGGGGGGGAAGGGAGAATTTCTTCAACATGGGTGCTACTCCTTTTCTTAACTTTTGGTGAATTTATGCTCCTTTCTGTATGTTTTATGATTTGTTGATTTATGCACTTCCCTGTAAACTCACAGACCACGCGGCGGCTGGTGGACCCTTACATCCCATTTTCCTTTTCCCAATTAATCAAGTTCAGAATAAATGTTTAATTAAGAATTATCCTGGTCCCTGTGTATAATTCTTTGTACATCGGAGGACACGAACTCGGAGGAGGGGGGGGAAGGGAGGATTCCAAAATGCTCTCTCTCTCTCCCCACGCGTTGCTTACAAATAATAATTATTAGCAACCCGTATCATTTATGGAGGTCCCATTCTGAGATCTGAGAATCATTTTTCTTAATTACCACATTTATTCTGACCCGTAAGGAGAGGAAAATTTTCAGACTTTCTCTCTCACTTAAGGTTTTCTTTCACTCTTCTCTCAACTGTTCCTCCAGTGCTTAACTGCAAGCCTGCATAGGGCAGTACCTGGAACCTAAGCCTGCCTCGGGGCAGGAACAGGGGATGATACTGGGAACTCCCCTGGCCTTTTTCTGTTCTTACTAAAAGTCTTTGCTGGGAGGAAAAGGGAGAGGACAGTATGCTGTTTGGGAGGCACAAGGCCACATGGCCGTTCTGATTCTAAGCTAGGAGGAAGCTAAAACAGTTTCCATGGTAACCTAAAATGGAGGTAGGCCACGTGGCCGATCAACCCTGACCATTACACACCCAAGATGGCGACAGCCACGTGGACCTGCAGGGCAACCACGCCACCTGTGGATTCTTCTACACAATGCTTCTAATTGACCAATCTTATTCCTTACTCAGAGAAATGGCTTCACTCCAGCTTTTAATGCATAACTTCCTCAATGTGTGACATTAAATTCTAATGTGCTCGATTATATTTTTCCCAGGATTCCTGAATCCCAAAGAAGGTTTTTGGTGCGATAGG